>JASDQU010317562.1:0-11136 GCA_032191745.1 Picea mariana | reverse complement strand
GTTGCGCATCCAATTCTGGACCCCCCCCCCTACCACTAAAGGCAGAACAGCAAGGGGGCTCTGGAATGGAACCTCAGTTGTAGATCTAGATGGGTGGACTCTGTCCATCCAGATCTTCTCGCCACTTATCCTAAAGCATATTCACATCCTAGCTTAATTTAACGTCTTGTTTTCCACATCTAACAGTCTTTACAGACCCTGATATCCTCCGAAAGAATCTCTTTCATCCTTATCCCTCCTGACCATAGGCCTCGAACCATATGACCATTAATCCTGTGACTACAGTCTTATCTCTTATCGGGGTTCAGGGTTTTGCGTGTCGAAATGCACCAAACCTCTTGTCAACAGAATCCCCGATTTCCTGATGCACATCTTCACCGATGTGCACCCCTTCTACCTTGGCTCCTAGCCCATATGACCAGAATTCATAAGACCGCTACCATATGTCCTCAGTCAACCCTCTCGTCATGGTTTTGGGGTTTGCAATGCCAAGATGAATACACCCATGGGATTCCCGTCTCCTCAAATCTCGATCCTCCGTCGTGCTGACAGCTGGCCTCCACTATGGCACTGTCTTTAGCCTTTGTTGTGCTGACAGCTGGCCCCCACTGATCGGGGTTTCACGTTTTATGATTTCAAAAGGAGTAAACACCACGTCCATGGGATTCCCAATATCCCGGTGAACCAAACGTCGATGGATGGCTTCCCTTGTCGGGGCCTTCTCGATGTCTCTGATCTCCTCCATGCGTCCCTCCAAATGGATGGTCCCAATTCTGTCGGGATTTCGGGACTTTCGATGTCCTGGTTCCTTCGACCTCAGGAATGTCGATTTCCCCATTCTCTGACTCTCGTCATATGTTTGACACCTGTCCCTCTGAACGGACGGCTTGAATTATGTCGGGTTTTCACATGGGACTTCCCTGATCTCTTGTCCATGGAAATATCGATTTCCCAATGCACCAAACGCCGATGGCGCTTGATCCGTGCCGCGTGTCCTCTGCCAACGGACGGTCTAGATCCTTGTTGGGATTTCGAGACTTTTGATGTCTCGATCCTTTCAACCTCAGGAACTCCAATTTTTCGATGGCAGCTATGCCGAATCTGGCTCGATCTTTTCCACGTGTCTTTGCTAACGGATGGACCAGATCCAATGTCATGATTCATAGTTTTCTATGCCCCAATGACAGAATCCTCTGTCCACTCCAACCCCGTGTGCCGATATCCCGATGGTTCGCTCGATCTTCGCCACATGTCCTCTTCAACGAACGGCCAGATCCCCGTCGGGATTTTGAAACTTGTGATGTCTCAGTTCTCATGACCTCGAGAATCTTGATTTTCCAAGTGCAAATATCCCGATGGATAAACCTTGTGCCACTCCAGTTCAATCTTACGGCTGTCGAGTAATTTTCCTAGATCTGACAGCCCAGATCTGTTCTTCTGCGCACACTCCAGAGACTAAACTCCGAGCATATTCTCCTGATCCAACGGCTGACGGGTATCTACTCCAGATCTGATGGCTCAGGTCTGTCCCACCACGCACACTCTTCCACTACTTCGTGGATGTAGAAAGATCAACGGTCCAAATGTTCTCATGGACCTTGGGGTCTACGATGCTGATTTCCTCACTATTCGCGAAGATAAGGGGAGAAAGGGGCCAGGTGTGTAATCACCCTTGTTACTTTCATCAAGCTAACAGTCGTGATTGCCTAGGGGTCATCCGACAAGATCTCGTTCATTGATTTGATACTCCTTCCTTAAGCTGCCACCTCAGGTTTTTTTTTAAGAGGAATCGTTCCTCCTCGTACAGGGTTATTAAGACTTGCACCTTCAAGTCTGTTTTCCAGGTTCTGGGTAGATCTTTCCAAGGAGGGAATCTCTACAAGAGATATATTTCGAGGCTTTCCTGGAGATGGATAAGGGGAAACAACTTCCCGAGGATGGGCTGGGGGCCTAACTTAGTTCAATCTAAGCGTAACTAGATTTATTTATCAACATAAGTCGTGCATGGTTTCCTCTGTGATAAGCCTATATCAACTCATTCATATCAAACCCTGCGCAGACATTCTTACACTGAAATCATTTACAATTTCACTATTCTATGAGCATATATCTATTCATTCTTATCAACTACTGCACAGACATTCTTACACAGGAATCATTTACAATTTCACAGGTCTATAATCATATACATATATGTATCATTCTATGAATTTCAAGATGCAATAGGTAAAACACTTATCAGAGTTAACAACACCAGAAGTGGGTGCGACTACTGAGAGGGGTGCTCGTTTCCACCCAACTGTAGGCGTAGCGACTCCCAACGGATTTAGCACTAGCCACCCCTGAGCTGAGACCACGATGTTGTTGAGACTACGTCTCTCTGTCTGCCAGTGACCAGGAGCGAAGGTTGCAATCCTTCCTCTCTGCTATCACTCACTCTGTGTAAAAACTCTTAGAGTACCCCTCGCATCTGCCCTTTCAATCGCCTCTGCCATACACCTTATCCTCTCGCGAGGTTGTGTGTGGCATGATTTCCCTCACATTGATCAGGCTTGATGGCTCTACGGATGGGCGGTTCACCATCCCATCCCTCATCAAGCCATCCACCTACCATTCTACGAGCCATTAATTTTCAGGGCCAGCGAATTGCTTTTGGTTCTCCGGGCCAGTGGAGTCCAAATATGGTATTTAATTCTCGGTGGAATTTAACGCCACCTTTTCAGGTGCCTTCCCCCACCATCGTGGTCTCTTTTCTGCACATCCCCTGTCAGCAGTCCTGCAATAAATTCATAATGTTACTCACATTCATTGACCTCTTCCTGCAGGTCCATTTACATCACATATTCATACTTATGAGTTTGCCATAGTCCTTGGTCAGTCCAGTTATATTTACAAACTGGGGGAAACAGGGTGTTACAGAATGAATATAATAGAGGGAAATTGATCTAATGCATGGTGTTTCTGTTGTTTACAATTCCCTGTTATTTTTTTTCATGAATGAATAAATTGTGTTTTTAAGTATACAAAACCGTGAGATGTTTGTATAAGTTTCAATTGTTTATCTTCGTTGAGTTCATGCAAGGTGTGCACACAATCCGCAAGGAGTGCATTGACATAGTTAGTTTCGACTCAGAAGCTTAGAAGAGATAGCATGAAACTTCTATTTGCAAGGAGTGCAAAGAGATTGTTGCAAGGTGTGCACAGTCGCTGCAAGAAACGAAGTCTTGCGTGAGAACCCACTACAAGGAGTGACAGGGTTTGTTTTGACTCATAAGCTCAGAAGGGATAGCGTAGTAATTACATTTCTTTGCAAGGAGTGCAAAGGAACTGTTGCAAGGGGTGCATAGTTTCCCGCAAGAACTAAATTCTTCCGTATAACTCTGCTGCAAGGAGTGCACAAATTTGAGAATCGACTAAGTGTCGAGAATGGGACTATGAAGCACAAGGAGTGCGTAGAGAGATTCCTTTTAAAGAAATAACTAAGTCTAAAATTCGTCAGAAATTCCAATTTCACAAGGAGTGCATCAGAGTCAAGCTCAGGAGAGATAGTGACCAAGAATCAATAGGAAGGGAGAAATATATTGAAAGTCATGAAGTGACAGTTGAGATCCCTTCGGAAGGAATGGGGATAATGAACTGTCGTTAGATCTTGAAAAAGTGTGAGGAGGTTACATCTCGAAGTCTTTCGGACTTCGCATATTTGGAAGTTTTCGTTTGAAGGGGAAGCAAACCTTTCGAAGTTACGGAACCTGAAGTCCATCAAGACCATAGATCCATTCGAAGGAAGTGGAATCATCCCAGGCTGTCAGATCTAGTAAATTTATGTGGTCATTAGTTGTGAGTTCCTACGGGGATTCACAAATCGGAGGATCTGGAGTATAGAGGAGTCAAAAATCCTAAAGTTCTATGTCGCGAAGTGCGAATAGATCGTTACCATTGGTTCTCGGAGGGACTTTTAACCGTAGATCTGGTTCCGAGTAATTTCATCGGTTTGGAATTTGCGTAGAGAGAGGCCAACTACCCGCAAGGTGGCTGAAACCCAAAGTCGCAAAGTGCTAGAAGGTTTATCCCCAGACCATAGTTCGAGGCCGCACGAAGGAGGGGGACTAGCGGAAGGGAGCTAACACCCAAAAACTCAGAGTTTGTAAAAGTGCCAAGGAAGGGACCCACAAATTCCATGGGACCTGCGCTTAAAGAGAAGAAGGGACTTGTGTAAAGCGTTCCAGAGCCATTGAAGGCCTGAAAGAGATAAACCAGCTCAAGAGATTTATATCCTTGATCAAGAGGTCACATACCCTTTAGGAGAGAAGGGAGGGGTCTACATCATTGTGTGAAGGCACAACTTGGCTCTACCATCCTGACAGCATTAATTTCCTTAATCCTGATTTAGATTTTGAAGGAAAAATGAGAGGGCAGTGCCTCTCCCTTCCTTGAATGCGCACCACTCATGCTATTTGGTTGGCACATGTTGAGGTGGATCGATGCTTCTGCATTAGAGTCCATCTTGGAATACCATGCCCTCAAGGCCTGCTTGAGTCCATAAAGAGACTCCTTCAGTCGAAAAACAAAAGATGAATCCTACACAAATCCATGGGTCTGCTCCATATAGATCTCCTTAGAGAGATCGCCATGAAGAAATGCATTCTTCACGTCCATATGATGGACTTCCCATCCCTTGGATGTGGCAATGGAAAGTTCCAAACTTATGGAATCCATCTTCTCTACTAGAGTGAAGGTCTCATCATAGTCAATATCGTGCACCTGTTGAAAGCATTTGGAAACTAGCCTAGCTTTGTAATTGCTAACATGTCTATCTTCTGCTCTCTTGGTCTTGTAGACCCATCTGCACCTGACAAGTTTCCTTCCTGAAGGAAGGGGAACTAGATCCCAAGTCTGGTTCTCAAGGAGGGAGTTGTACTCCTCCTGCATGGTGGATTCCCAAAAGATATTTCTAGCAGCCTCTCCATAGGACTGTGGATATGAAGACTAAACCAAGAAAAGATGCATGGGTGGCATCAATTTAGTGGCATTGAGTTCAAGAGGAGGATCCTCGAAATCAGATCGAGTCCTCATAGTATCAGTTGAATCCTCAACAATATCTCCTACATCCTGAAGAGTAGTCTTGGCCCACTTGGGCCTTAGCTCTAGCTCTAGCTCTGCAACTACATCTGTGTGCACTGAATCTGCATTTGATTGTACTGAATTGGCATCTGAATCCTCTGAATTAGAACTCTCATCTGAAGAAGAGTCGACATGTGCATGCTCATCATCTATGACAGGTGGAAGAATAAACATGTTTGCATGTAGTTGTTGAGGTACATGTGAGACACTTTCCTCGAATTGGACACTACAATCGATGATGAGCTAGTCTAAGGAAATATAAATGAGTCTATATCCCTTCACACCATCAGGGTATCCAACAAAGATACACTATGTGCTATGTGGATCAAGTGTCTTCCTCTTCTCAGAGGGAATCATGGCCCATACACGAGAATTGAATATACAGAACTGGGTCACTTATGGTTTGAGGCCACTCCAAGCCTCGTAGGGTGTCTTATCCTCGAAATATCTATGAAGAGAACTGTTTTGGATATAGGTTTCAAAATTAAGTGCTTCAACCCATAATATCTGTGGAAGTGACTTTGCATGTAACATGCAATATGCCATCTCTTTTAGAGATCTATTTTTCCACTCAGCAACTCTGTTTTGCTGCGGAGTATAGGGAACCGTGTGCTACAACTGAATCTTGACCTCATGACAAAGATTATGTATCTCATGGTTGACATACCTCCCCCATTATCTGTTCAGAGGACTTTGATCTTCTTTCCTGACTGTGTCTCAACAAGGGCTTTGAAATCTTTGAGGTGTTGAAAGACCTTTGATTTTTTCCTGAGAAAGAAAATCCATGTGAAGTGTGAGAAATCATCAACAAAATTGTTCATGTGCATTGATTTACTAATTGATGGATGCAGAAAATGGACCATGAGGTCACTATGGATTAGATCCAAAGGAAAGGAAGCCTTATGAGTCTTTCCTTTGTCGAATTTCTATTGAGGGTGTTTTCCAAGAACACATCCCTCACAAATTCCTTTGGAGAAGTAGATGTCAGGTAGACCATCAACCATTCCATGCTTGCTAATTTGTTTCATATATTTGAAATTTAAATTCTCTAACCTTTTGTGTCATATCCTACTTCTTGCATCAGCATGGGTAAGCAGCAATATAGAATCTACTTCAATAAATTCAGAAAATGTGTAGAGTTTGGATTGATGATTTACCTCACCAGTAGAAACCCTAGAATTGGTTTGCATTTCATAGATATATACTGCATCAGGTGTGAATATTACTCTTTTTCCGGTGCTGGATTTTTTCATCTGATACACAGAGAGAATATTGATAGAAAGTTTGGGAATGTGTAGCACATTCTCGAAGCTTCTGTTTGCGAGTTCAATTATTCATTTGACAGTGACCTCGACCTCATATTTTTCCCCCATCATAATAGGAGGACCTTTGTATGCATCCAATGAAGAGTAAACTTCTTTTGTGGCTTCCATGTGATGTGATGTTACTCAATATACAATCCAATCATTGGGAGAGGAGTTGATGGCAATCAAAGAATGGCTAGAATTACCTTTCTTGGGACTTTGATCTTTTGGCTTCTTCTTCTTGGAACCCTCGGGGATGCAATCTCCAAGGTTGTTTTGTTGAAGTATTTGGTCCATTTGATCTATATGTTTCTGCATACATGTGGATTCCAGATGGAATTCTTTATGGAAGTAAGTGCATTTCTCCCCTTTTATTCCTTTTCCACCTTTAGATCTAAAGGCATCATTGAATGGTTTTCAGTACCCTTCCTTCTTTGGATTTTCATGTGATTTCCTTTTGTCTTTATCTTTAGATTTTTTTTTTTGATGACTGCTACCATTTTGCACAGTAAGTTCATGTGCCTTTGGGCCTTTGATTTTTCCCATATTGATGAGCTTGTTTTGCTCTTGTGTCAGAGACTCGATAAAGGCCTCAAGAGAGGGCATCGTCCAGGTGGATCCAGAGGCGAGCCTAACTGAATGAAATGTGGATACAAACACTGAATATTCTAGACCAAGTTTGGAGAGAATGGTAAGAACCATTTGTTTCTCCTCCTTAGATTCATCAACCCCACAAGCCTTGAGTTGCGACAGCAAATCCTTATATTTGGTAAAGAAATCTTGGAGATTATCAAAGGTTTTTGGATCCAAAGTGAGAAATTCCACCTCGATCATGTGTCCCCTCATCTCGTCATGTTTTCCAAAAATCCCTTCCATGGTGGTCCATGCTTCATTGGGGGTTTTACAGGAGGATATGTGAAAGAGGAGCTCAGGAGAAATGAGACTATAAATAGTTCCAAACGCTTCATTCATCTGATTCAGATACTTGAATTTTTCTATGGCTAATGTGGGTTCAATCTCTGTGTTCATGGTTAACATGTATAATCCTTTGATTTGAATATGCACTATCATATTTTCCTTCCATGCAAAGAAATTGTACGGTGTAAGAATGAATTCTTTTGGAAATTCCATTTTTCCCATTGTCTTCAATCTTCGTTACCTGCAGAAACAATCTGGTGTGTCTTTTTCCTAGCAATTTGTTGGCTCTAATACCATGTAAATGTGTTGGACCTGCACAGAAAATATCTAGATAGAAAATGACATACACATTTTGCAAAGAAAATATGAGAAAAGAGAAACATGAGAGAAAGACTGGAAGAATTATCATTAACCAAATGAATGAATGATAATTTACACATGATATACTTTGTATAACTCAAATAATGCACACTGGAGGAGAATACAATGTGCCATATTAGTGGTCTAGAGTGATCTGGACACACACTATCAGTTACAAGAGTAAACTTGCACCTATTCTAGTATCTCAGGTAGTTACGGAAGTTAGCTGCCACCTAGTCTGAGTTAACTAGTCTCTCAGTCTTCAGTTAACTGAATGAAATAGAGTGAAGTGAGGAGGATATCATGGAATCATGAGTAATGTGCTAGTCTAGTGATAATCGCAAGGACAATGTGGATTAGCTGGTGATGATCCCAATGTGGCATCTAGACTCCACTCAACTAATCAAACTAAAGTGTGAACTGAAGAGAATATTCTCCTAGAGGAATATTCTCCCTATATTATAGGTGATTGAATAATGACTAGTAAACATAGGGAAAACCTTAGGAAAAATAATTCCTAGGTGTGTGTGAAGTATCTCCAAAAACAATAAGTTAACAAATGTCCAAGTATAAAACTAAGTTGCATAGAGTAAGGATGTGACTCGTCTATAGCCTAGATTAACCTAACATGATTTTTTTTTTCCATATATGCAATACTCACAAAAATTGATGTCTAAATCACATTCAGGAAATTCTTCAACCATACTTTTATTTTGTATAGCTCGAAGTCTTTTTTCTCCAATGTGTCCCATCCTCTCATTCCATATTATGGTCAGGTCGACTTGATGAAGACTAGTCAAGTTGGTTTGAATCAACTTAACCCAAGATGAGTGAAGTTGAGTCAAAGGTTAATCTACTTCAGGAACAACGATGTTGTTTCATCCAGTCGAGTCAACATTTCCTAACAACTTGTAGAGGGTTCCAATCTGAACTTCTTTGATTAAGACCATTGCACCTCTTACCATTTTGCATGTATCTGTCTAAAATAGAGTGTGCACTCCTACATCACTCATATTTCTTATAGATATAAGGTTTCTTTCGAAACCTGGAATATGTAGCACACCTGGAAGGGTTCTAATCCTGCCATCCTACAGTATCAGTGGGACTCTTCCCCATCCAAGAACACGTATCCTCCTTCATATCTCTCATATTTGCATAACCATTCTCTATGCGGTGTCATATGATAGGATGTTCCTAAGTCGATCAACCAAACATTTTGTTCCAACTATGTATTGGTCAATTCCAGATACACATATCCTCCCTTATCTGGATTGGTCTTTCTCTTAGTCAATTTCTTCTCATCGAGTCTTGTACTGACTTCCATTTCCTTCAACTTGTATTCCGTTTTATAATGACCAGTTTTACCACATTTCCAACATCTTCTCATCAATTGAACAGGAAATTTAGGTCTACCCTTTGAATTAGACTTTCTACTAGAGAATTTTCATTTATCTCTATCATCCAGATGACCGCTCACCAGTAAAGCATCTTTAGTCAATTCTTCTATGTTCTTCTGTCTCATTTATTCTGATAGTAGAAATGAAACCACGTCTTTTAGTGTTAATGTGGTTGAATTACTCCCTATAGCCATGACTAAGCTATCCCAAGAGTTTGGCAAAGAACATAATAGGCTTTAATACATTTCTCCTCCTCAATGATTTTGATATCTACAGATGATAACTAAATTATTATGGTGTTGAACGCATTCAAATGCTTAGTTACTAAACCACCATCACTCATCCTCATAAGGTACATATTCTTTCTAAGGAACAACTTATTTACCATGGATTTCAATTGGTACAAGCTCGCCAACTTGTCTCGCAATTTCTTGCCTGAGTCTTAACCTGAGACATTCAACACATCATACTACTTTCCCTTCTTTCGATTTTTTCCCATTCTTCCCTCTACATACCTATCAGAATGGTACCTAAATATATTGTTTCCCATTATTGTTGATCTACAAAGAGATCTTCAATTTTAAGCTTCCGAAACTCAAAATTTTGGCCATTGAATTTTTCTATCTCTATTCTCAAACTATTTGCCATTCTTTCAAGCACAACTTTAAAAATATTTATGACTTATGACTCTTACTAAACCTAGGGTTAACTCAAATTTAAGATTGTCAAACTAATCTATAATACCACATGTTAGGAAATGATACTTCCATGATAAACCTAGTAGAAGAGGGGAAGATAGATTTAAGATAGAAAATAAATGACAAAGAAAACACACAGTGCACAAAGATTTTACCCTAGAAACCCAAACAAGAAAACCATCATTCCTTCAACATCTTGCTCTCTTGTTGTCGTATTCATTCAAAATAAAAGGTTACATGTGTAACCTTGGTCTACACCTAAGACACAATCGACATCATACCCTCTTGCTTTGATGAGAACAACCCTACAGCCAATTCGACTTACATCTAGATGATCAGCAACCTATTACTTTACATTAGCAGGAACATCCAATGTTGAGTAACATAATATGATTACAACATGCCTTATTTATAGGATTTAAAGTAAGAAAAACCCTAAATAAAGGCACCCAAAAATGGTTACAGTTCCATGCATATCATTGGTTACAAATCCCGCGAATCTCGAGATTTTGTTACAGTCAACTACCAATCGGATTACCAATCAACCTCCATTCAGTCTTCAATCAGTTGCCACACGACCTCCTGTCAAATGACCTCTCGACTTGTTGTCGATCACTTTCAACTTCAATTTTCTTGGTCGATCACTTCAACCTTCGAATTTCACTCCCAATCGATCCACCTCGACTAGACTTTCACTGCAAAGAATATAAAAACCCGATAGTCTTACAATCATATGCTCAGTTAAATTATTCACCGTGGCATGAATTGGGGATAATAAATTTTTAAAACTTTTCAAATACATTATCATTGGAACTAATTATTGTATTTCTTAAGTAAATGTAGTAGTAGGACCATCTTACCATCATAAATTTCATTTAATAATAACGAGAGAGAACATTCAATTATTTGAATTTTCATTTCCCAAGGATTTTTCTTCTCACTTCACCTCCATATGCATCTCTATTTACAACACATGATATCATTTTTTCCTTGTTCCTACCTTGCTTTTGTTTCTTCATTATTCTTCTACTTTTGCTTCTTCATTCTTCTTTTTCTTTGCTTGATTTTTTTCTCCATTCTATTGCTTGATTGTTGATTTGTCACTGCATCTTCCATTCGTGCTCAAGAGTTTGCCTTTTTTTCTTGTTATCTTCTTCTTCTCGTCTTCTTCCACTTTCTTATGTCATTGTCTTATGTCTTTTTTCATCTTCTTTCACCTACATCTGCATAATAATATTCTTCATGCAATTAAAATTGCCTACATAAAAGTGTGTTTTTTGTTGGAATTGATCAAAGTCTAACAAGACAATTATAGTGGTAGATTAGCAAACTTAATTG
>JASDQU010317559.1:2671-13270 GCA_032191745.1 Picea mariana | reverse complement strand
AGGAGAACCCATCTCGGCCATCCCTGAATCAACAGTAACATGTAATCCAATATTTAGTTTTATATTTTCTTTCTCTTCCATGAATATCCTTCAGAGACAGAAGTCTAAATATTTGTTTATAATCCTTCAACCTGTTTTAATGTCAAACCCAGGTAATGAACTTGCCCAGAAAATGTTGGATAGTGAGGATGTGGATGACCTTCTACTCAAGGCTGTTTCACACAGTGCGCGGGGCCTTGCAAGTTGGGTGGTATCTTATGTACAACGAATGCATTCCAGGGGCGGAGTTCCTCCATCTTCATGTGAGGAGGTTGGGAAGCAAGTAAACATTCCATACACTGCGCAATATCTATTTTGGCAACAGGATCGATCACTCCCGATGGGAATTCCTGTTGAAATAAGTGTTTCAAAGGATTTTACTCCTCTCATCAGCTTTTACGCGGAAGGAATCCAGTATTACAGATTTAATGGTTCTTCTTGGATTAATTCCAATGTATCAGCATATTTATACACTTCTCCCGGTCAAGAGGTTGTGGGTTGGCACTATTTCCTTACAAAACCCGATCAGAACGGAGGACAACCCACGTGGGAACTGTTCAGGCCTTTTAGTCGAGTGACCGTAAAGGTTGTGAGTTCAATTACAGTGGATTCTGACAGTATTGATTGGACCGAAATGGAGGCTACCAGTCATGGTGGAAACAAGTATGTGATTGCACCCAATTGTTTTCACATTTTTATTATTTCTTTTCCTTATTCCACTGATGTGATGACACCATATTACTTTTGTTTTTCTCTGCAGAAATGGACTACTTCAAAACGTGAAATACGTGCAGCGAGTTTCTGCAGTCGGAGGACTTCCTCCTCAAATAACGGCAGGATCTGCCGTGGTAGGAGACGAAATCACGTCTCCCTTTTCAATAATCTATTGGTTTTATGTATAGTCACTCTTTGTATCCAATAAGGCAATGCCAAATTTCAAAAGTCAATGTATTAAAAGGAATAAGGGAATGATAAATTTCAAATGTCAATTTGATACTGTATTAAAATGAATTTTCAGTATTGTTAAAATGCTTTCTGTTTAATTTGGATTGAGGATAAAATTTAGACGGCCGTCCACTTAGCCATGTCGGTTATAGTGATCTAGTACTTTGCGTAAGAATTTAATTTAGATGGCCGTTAATTTAGTGGAAACATGTCAACGAATTTCTTTATGTGGTCACATCCATATGCATGTAGCTATGTTAATGAACATGCATGTAATTTATTTATGAATTGTTAGTGTCACTATGTGATCTATTTATGATCAAGTGAATGTGTGAGGAGAGGATGATTGTATGTCTATGAAGGCTATTGTAATTCTCCCTTGAATAATAAAAATACTAATAATCATTGCTCGTGGTTTTTTCTCCTTGAGTTTCCACATAAATCACTGTGTCAAGTGTATGATTGATGTGTTTGGTTTAATGAGTGTTTGATCTTACTTATTTTTATGATCTGCTATACGCTATGTTTTGTTTCCACTGCCTAACACTTTGCATGTATCCATTATTAACTAGAAAAGAAAAAAATGCCATTGAAAAAAAAGGTCACAAGATCTGAATCTGGTAAGGATTGCTTCGATTTCCTGAGATGAAGAATTAATTCTTGTAATTATGTCCGCTGTCAAAAAAGTATATCCAATGAAATATGACAAATCAGAATTTTTTACTCAATAGTGAACTTTGAAGCATATTTCTCAAGAAGAAGATGAGGTTGATGTGACAAAGTTAGATCACATATCATGGGTTTAAGTTGCCAAGGTGTGATGGCACTGTTTTTGGGCTAGGAGGACATTAACTCTAGAATTTTTTGGTTCAGAGAATGGTTTTTTGGTTTTTTTCCTCCTTAGAAAACTTATTTTTTAGAGCCTCTGTTTTTTGTCCGATTCTTTGTTTTATTTGCCTGGATGATCTGACAGGCTTCAGAGTTTTGTTATTTCTTTTGTAAGGAGAAGTCTTGTAGAACCTTCTCTATTGTCATACCTCGGTTCCCCTCCAACTTGCTGCGCCACGCCGCAATTGATCGATGCCTATTACCGATCTTTTGTGGGGCCATTAAGTTTTCGCATTAGTGGTAGTTATGGATGCTGAGGTCAACCATCCATTGGGAGATGAGGTAGGAGATCCTTGGGATCATCCGAACTTCATATCAACGTTGGATGCCATTTGCCAAAACCACGTTATTAAATCCTCGTTTAATGCATCACTAATTGCTCCATAAACTCTGCAGACGACGTATTATCCTTCATCCTCAATCTCACTAAACTCTTCTATCATTCCTGATATTTCCATTGTGCGAGATTGCAAGGAAACACAGAGGGTTTCTGGTTTCTCTTCGAGGGGAGAAAGAGGACTTGGCATAGGCAACATCGAAGGTGTGGTCAATACCTGTCCCATTTTTTCTTCTGGCTCTGGAGGGAAGATTTTGCATCAGTTTAAGGCCGGTCCGGAGATACCTGGAAGTGGCGGGGTGGGGAAGGAACACTCTACCAAGTTGCCTAATAGAGTGTGGAAACCCAAAAAACAAAGCGCAATATGGTCCTTGGGATGGATAGCAGGCTAGAAGAGTCTTGTTCACTCGCTTTATGCGCTCTGGTAGGTAGACTTTCATACCACCATTTTTGTAAAAGATCAGTTTTGGTGTGGATGAAGGACACCTGGGAACCCATCTTGGGTTACTCATTAGTACTCCTTCATTTACCTCGGGGGTGGTTCGGGTTTATTTTTAATTCTCCAGAAGACTCAACAAGGATACTAGAGAATTTATGGGTTTTTGAAGGTGGTAGTATTATGTTAAAACACTGGAGGCTAAAATTCGACCCGACATCTGAATATTTTAGCTTTCAGCTTATGTGGGTGTTTTTGTCGGGCTTTCCATTATAGTTATGGAACCAAAAAGCCTTGGAGGCTATCAGAAATTCGTTGGGTCACTTTATCAAGCTAGATGAGGAAGCACTCCTCTCGAACGATTGTCGTATGGCCAAAATCCTTGTAGAAATTGATGTACATGGGCGACTTTTGGAGAATATAGATATAGAGTGGAAAGACATGGTCATCTCCCAGAGATTAGATTATCTTGGGGTACCTTTTCGGTGCAGTCGATGTACACAAACTGGTCATCTCAAAAAATAGTGCAAGCTTCCATTTGGTGTACACACAGGTGAGCAAACAATGGAGGAAAATGTCGATAATGGGTATCCCACGGAGGTGGATACATTGGAATAGGGCTTCCTTCAGGTTGTGGGGGATCTAGACGATTATACAGACATAAAATCTACCTTTGTGGGTAAGTTACGACATTTTGTCCCTACTCTGTATTGTTCATTGTCGGCATGGGAAAGAAATCTTCTAGACTCTGTGTTTTCTGATGTTTCTAAGGAATTTGGTGTTCTAATAAATTTGGGGATGAGGGACAAGGGAAAGGAGGCATACACCCAAAATTCTGATATGAACCTACCCTCATTGGCCTTTACTGAAGCGGGTCCGGTACATAACAGTCCTATTGTTACTCTGTCTCTTCCCTATACTATCATAGATGTTATTAGGCAGTCAGAAGACTCACCCCTCCTACCGTGTTATGGTGAACCTGATGATAGTACCCAATCACTAGATAAGATTCTTAATGATTTAGTCCCAGCCTACAGGGAGGTAAACAACCCTATTCCTATTTCGACCTTCTTAAGAAAAACTAAAGTGGTTCCTGGGAAACCATTACCTATAGAATAGGAACCGATGGCTGCAGAGGCCACGGCTGGAAAACAAATTGCATGGTCTAGAGGTCTGGGACTAGAACTGTCTTCTGTAAAGACCATAAGTGCACGCAAATGAGGGGGGTCTGACTCAACGACACCATATTTCTCATCTCTTTCAACTATCGACCATCAAAGCCCTCGCAAGGGCCAAGTCATGATCATTTTATCCCTTAACATTAGAGGGGTAAGAGGGCCCCTTAAACTGGACTCTATGAGGAGATTGTTGAATAAGACTACACATGACATAGTTTTTCTACAAGAGACACTAACTTCTAATGAGAGCTCAGGATTTTGTGTTTTCTTTAAAACCAAACTGGATGTCATGTGCCATTAGTTCAGTTGGTAACTTGGGGGTCTTGTTGGCATATTGGGACCCTCTTTTTTATGTTTTCGCTCTTGTCCTTACTTGCGGCGGCATTCTCTTGACAGGATCCAGTGTTGCGGATAAGAGGAGACTATCACTCCTTAATGTCCATGGTCCTTGCAAGGAGTGCAAGAATTTATGGAGAAATCTTGTTGAGAGATGATTGTTATCTATAGAAAATCTTATACTAGTGGGAGATTTAAACTTTACTTTAAACTCTGAAGAGATGAGGGGTACATCAGTCATGTTGGATCAATTGGATCCTTTTTTCAAAGAACTTTTTGATGAGCATCCGCTTGTTGATGTGGCTTCAGTCAAGTTGGCCCTGGCGTAGCATAACGGTAGGATGGGGGAATCATGCATTTGAAAAAGGCTTGACAAATTTTTTATTCACGAATATCTGATCGGCCCAGAGCTACTGTTTAGATCTTGGGTGGAGCCAACATATATATTGAACCATTCTCCTATTTTGTTGCAGCTGGACCTTGGCATTCCAAAGACTAGGCACGCTTTTAAATTTAATATGGTCTGGTTAAAAGATGTAACTTTTGTTGATTTAACTAGAGGGGTATGGCTAGATAACAGGTTTGATTTTATTGTTGGCTCTCAGAGAAGACTGGTTGAGAAAATTTCCCTCCTTAAAAACAGGGTTAAATCTTGGTTGAAAACTAAATTAAAAAGGGAACAGGAGCAATTAACAAAGATTGAAGCAGATTTGGAAACCTTTTACCGAGAGAAAATTGCGGGTACAACAAATGAAGACACATAACATCATGGGAAGCAACTTGAGGTGGATCAGAATAAGTTATTACTAGAGGAGGAAGAGAGTCGGTGGCAGAAAAGCAAGGAAATCTAGATAAAGAGTGGCGACAAAAATACAATTTTTTTCCATAATTTTACTAATTATCAGAGGAATAAGAAATTTCTATGGGAAATAAGGGATGAGGCTCGTAATGTACACTCGGGCCAGGATGGCATTAAAAAAGAAGTTGTATCCTATTTCAAAATTTTTTTTAAAGATTAGAATCAGACTAATATACAAGATCAGTTGGCGGCCATCAGACTATATCCAAAGATTGTTCAGGAGGAAGAGGTAGAGACTTTGGAACGGGTTGTTACTATGGAGGATATTGTGTAGGTATTAAAAGGTTTTGCCAAAGACAAGAGTCCGGGGCCCTAATGGGTGGACAGTTGAATTCTTCTTTTTCTTCATTGATCTGGTTGGGGCATATTTATTAGAGATGGTGGAGGAAACTAGACTTCGTGGTGAAGTCATCAGACCGCTAAATTCCACTTTTCTTGATTTAATTCCAAAAGCAAACTGGCCATCATCCTTCTCTCATTTCCAGCCTATTTCATTATGTAATCTCGTTTACAAGATTGTGACAAAGATAATTACGAGGAAGATTAGACCTTTCTTATCCCAGGATCTTTCAGAGGAACATCTGGGGTTCCTTAAGGGCCGCCAGATTTTGGATGCTATAGGTACAACACAGGAGTGCCTCCATAGCATAAAAACTAAGAAATTACAGGCAGTCATTTTGAAATTGGATCTAAAAAAGGCATACGATTGTACAAACTGGGATTACCTTAGATTGTTGCTTTTACACTATGGTTTTGAGCATCTTATGTCCAGGTGGATCACAGGTTGTGTGTCTTTGGCTAATATTTCCATCCTGATCAATGGAGAACCTACAACTTTCATAAATAGTGGGAGAGGACTTCACCAGGGGTGCTCCTTGTCCCCACTTCTTTTTATACTTGTGATGGAGGGGCTAAGTCTTGCACTAAAAAAGAGTCATATGGAGGGGAAGGTGTCGGGCATAAAAGTCTCTCGCTTGATAAGGATCATGCATCTCCTATTTGTGGATGATGTGATAATAATGACTAAATAAGACATTAATGAATAGCATGAGATTCAACAACTATTATGTGCATTTTGTGGTGCTAGTGGACTGGAGATCAATGCACATAAATACACCTTCCATCATCATGGGATTCAACAGGACATTCAAGAACGATTGAATGATTTATATCATTTTGGAAGCTCTTGTCTGGTGGATGGCTTCAAATACTTGGCATACTTTTTAAAGTTGGACAGGTATAAAGTTGTTGATTGGAGCTAGCTGTTGACAAAATTTGAACACAAAATTTCACATTGGTGTAATCGATACTTATCATTGGGTGGTAGATATGTATTGATTAAAGTTGTTCTTGAAAGACAACCAGTTTATTGGTTGGCACTTGCACACATTCCTGCAATTATTTTGAACGGGATTCGTAAGTTAACCTTTTCTTACCTTTGGTCGGGCACACAAAAATCTGCTTCCATACACCTTTGCAGTTGGGAATGATTAGCTAGACCAAAACAATTTGGTGGTTGGGGGATTAGGAACATTTTTTGCTTCTCGAGAGACTTAGCAACTAAATCCCTTTGGCAAGGTTTGATGCAACTGGGGATATGGAAATGTGTCTTGAAATACAATTACTTTGCTCATACTTCAATGATATCGTTGTTGAGATCAACAGTACCGATGGTCCAATATGGTTTACAAACTTGGAAAAATCTTATTAATGCCTTACCTCTTCTAGTGCATTGGTTGGCATGGAAACCGAGATCTGGTGTAGATATCATTATAGGGAAGGATGTGATCCTGGGTTTGGAGGTGGGATATTTTCTTTTGCAAGAGTTGATTATGTTTTTAAATGATCATCAGGTAGTCTTTCTTTTTCAGGCTAGAAGTGCACCAACTATATGTTCTCTTTACTCAAATTGGCTTACCTGTGAATATCTGGGATTAGATGGGGATCTAACTACTGAATGGGAAGGTTACAGGAAGTGATTAATTGATCCTGGAATTGCATTGAATGGAACAAAGGATGAATTAATGTGGACAAGTGGAGACGGAATAGGGATCTTAATTACACGGAACGTTTATAATGCCCTAGCATCTAAAATCTGGCAAAAAAACAAAACTGAAAGTCAAAGGAAAATCTAGAAACGGGATTTCCCACTAAAGATCAAATTGTTCATGTGGATCCTTATTGAAAACAAGCTTCTCACTTGGAATAATCTCAACAAGTGCGGCTAGCAAGGTCCGGGACTATGTCTCTTGTGCAGAGGTAATGAAGAATCAATTTATCACCTTTTTATTCAATGCCCTTTCACTGTTTCTTTTTGGAAAAAAAATTAAAATCATTATATTCTGGGTGGAGGGTGGCTGGGAACTACTGTCAATTAAAGCTTCGACCACTGGTTTAGAAGGCACTTCATAATCCCATCATTACCAGCCTTTATATGTTGGTACATATGGATCGAACAAAACCTAGCGATTTTTTAATCTAAAGAACCATCTTTGGAAAAGGTCTACTTCCAATCCCTGGCTACCATTAATCTTCTCACTCCACAGAAAAACTTGTTGAATAAGCATTGTGGACACTGTATACCTTCCCACAGAATTCTAGGTTGGTTCGATGGGGCCTCTCAAAGAAATGGAGAGCAAAGCGGTGCTGGGGTGTTGGGGGGGTTATAAAATTAAATGACCATATTGTTTACAAGCTTCTTCTAAACAGTGGTAGGGGCACCAACATGAGAGATGAACTCCTAGGTGTATGGGCTATTCTGAATATGGCACAAAGACTATCTATTTCGAATATTCACATCATTGGAGATTCCAAAATAATAATTGATTGGCTTAATGATGTTGGCACCTTGCAGGTTACTTCCATTGATAGTTGGAAAGACAGAGTCAGGGATCTCATCAAGCAGTTCTTCGTCATCACCTTCGCTCATGTTTATAGAGAAGAAAATTAGGAGGCAGATTACTTATCCAAATAGGCCTTGTTGGAACGTCCAGGAGAGATAGTTTTCTTCCAATGGATGGAAGTCCAAGAAGGGCCCAGAACTTACATTCAGATGTACTAGCCACGCTTCTTGAAGATGTCTAGAGGATGATGTTATGTTATGTTCATTTTGGTTTAGATTGTTGTTTTTTCTTTCAATTGACTATGGAGATTATCTTTATATGTCTATATTATTTTTTAAAGATTCCATCTGAGATGATGCTTTAAACTTTCTTCCTGTGGGATAGTCTCTCTTTGGAACATGTTTCTATTGTAATGGAATGAGACTGATGATGAAAGGCACTTGATCGATCTGATTTGGCTCAACCTAATATGTAATGGTCCTATGAATATGTAAGAAGATTATATAAATTAATATAATGCGCAATTTTCTTGGGGGAAAAAAAGGTTGCCAAGGTGTTTTAGTTATCAATAATAGGAAATCGCTTGCACTTAAAATTTTTTTGTTTATCAGTGATTAGTAGTATTGAATATACTTTTAATCGAGAGGGATGTTTGACTTAAGTTACCACTCTATGATATTTTTTTCGCTAGGTTCCTGGTTTTCATTCGATAAGCCGAAATGGGATGAAGGTTTCAAAAGACTCTCACCAAGTAGGCCACTCAAAGGATATTGACATGACATTGATCGATAAGCACAAAGGGAAAGAGATCCCATAAGAAAATGAAGTAGTGGATTACTCAACAAGATATAGTGAGACATGAGATATGATGAGGATTAAATGAGTGAATGGATGGTGAATATGGACTCCAGAGATGAATGGTTGAAATAATGAAAAACCTTAGTGTTCATTTAATTATTTTTATGGAAGAATCTTTAACAATTGTATTCACAATATAAACACCTTTCAATGTGATTATTCAATGTGATTATTTGGGCTTAGGAAAAATAGTTCTTGAAATAAATATGCCTAACTATATCCAAAGACTCTAGAGGACATAACATTCCACTGATCTATGAGCTATATACATGAGAATTGTGTTTTAGCACCCAAAAATCAAAATCAATTAATAAATAATCTTAATACAATAATAACATTATATATTGCTCCATTTTTTAAGAAGAGATTAAACCAAAAAGAAAATACTCCACAAATAAATAGTTAAAATCATAAATTATTTTGACGAGGAGGTAAATTTTATATAGAACCCCTTCTCCTAGATGTATGATACATTTATCAGCTATAATAACTTTGTTCTAATATTTACAACTTAACATATTAAGTTGTTTATAGTGGACATGATGTGATTATAGCCAACGAATTCCCTCATGTGGTCACATGCACATGCATGCAACTATGTTAATGTGCATGCATGCAATCTATTTATGAATTCCTCGTGTAACTATGTGATATATTCATGATCAATTTGTGTAACTCAGTGATAGATGTTATATATGCAAGCATACCCATAGAGATGTGAGTACAATGTAAGTGCAATGCAATGCAATGTGTAGTGAGTGTGTGAGAGAAAGACACAATACTAAGGTGTTGTGTGTATGAGAGGAGAGGATGGTTGTATGCATGGGTTGGTTATTGTAATTCTCCCTTGAATAATAAGAATATCGATTATCATTGCTCTTGGTTTTTTCCCTCATTGGGTTTCCACATAAATCAATGTGTCAATTGTGTGTTTGTTGTTCTTGGTTTCATGCGTGTTTGATCTTGCTCGTTTATGTTCTGGTTTTATGATATGTTTTTCTTCCACTACCCAACAAGTGGTATCAGAGATTAGAAGTGAAGGATCAAAGGCGAAGGAGAAGAGAATATGGTGTTGTATCGAAGAGTTTGATTTATTAGAAGCTGTGATTTTCTTTTGGATGGTTGTTTCTCCTAATGGAGAAAGTGTAGAGTTATAAGTTTGAGGTGGAAAAGTTCAGTGGTAAGAATAGATTTGTGCTATGGAATCTCAAGATGAGAGATCTTCTTATGCAACAAGGATTGCAAAAGGCCTTGGCTGGAAAGTCAAAGAAACATGCAAGCATGACAGACAACGACTGGGAGGATCTAGATGCAAGATCCCTCTGTATTATTTGTTTGTGTCTGAAAGATGAGGTGTTGATTAACATCGTTGAAGAGAAGACAACATCAGGTTTGTGGACTAAACTAGAGAGTCTATATATGACAAAGAACTTGTCAAACATAATCTTCTTAAAGAGGAAGTTGTACAGCTTGTGGATGAAAGAAGGTATGAAAATTATTGATCACTTGAATGACTTCAATACTTTGATTTTTCAATTAACTAATATGGAAGTAAAGTTCGAAGATGAGAAAAAGGCGGTTACGCTATTGTGTACGTTGCCTGAGCCTTGGTATCATCTCGTCGCAACTGTGTGGTTTAACACAACAGATGCCATTGATTATGACACTGTTGTGGGAGATTTTTTGTTTGAGGAGACAAGGAAAACATCTAGTTAAGAAACCTCAACAACAGAAGCAATGGTGGTCATAGGTTGATCTACAGAAGGAGGGAAATATCACAAAGGTATAACCTAGTCTAAGTGAAAAGACACTAAGGTTAAGGCCAAATGTTGGTTTTGTGGCAAATCCGGTCATGTCAAGAATGATGGTTGGAAAAGACA
>JASDQU010317558.1:0-10663 GCA_032191745.1 Picea mariana | reverse complement strand
ACCTAAGCTTGAGTGAATGACAATAATGCTACCATTAGCCAGTGATAAGGTCATAAGGTAAAGTATGGTTAATTCATGCATTTTGCGGTTTAATGAGTTAGGGAATTAAATATTTCATGTACTAATGATTTAATTTGTCATATATAAATCTTTGACCTCTAGATATCCAGCATTCCTGTATCAGCTCAGTTATCCGGTACCTGTGCACCAAGACTGTTGTTGTCTGAATCTGATAACAAGCGTATGCGGTACTAAAATAGCATTTGTTGCGATCCAGTACCAACACACACTGTTATGATCCGGTACCACCTTTTGCACACTGTCATGATCTGGTACCATCTACCTGTTACGATCTAGTACTAATATGGAAGAGCCTAATGCACTAAGTTAAGTTCTAGATCTCTCCTAAGCCAATTGGTGGACATCTATTTGCTTTAGCAAGTCTATGATAAGAATAGTTTGTTGATTGCCTTATCCTCATGCACTTCGTGTCATGAGGATGAAGCTAAAGATGTAACCGAATGATTGAATTCAACAACTGATTGATTTGCAAATCACTTTGCCTCGTTGTGTTTCACGATTCAGACTATTAAATAGTTGTGGCAAGGATGGTAGAGGTAGTAGGAGAGTTAGCATATTACCAATCTGTGAAGTAGCGTGTGATAATACAGAACATATTATGAGTGAAGATTAATGGAATGTCATTTATCTCCATATTCTGATTATCTATGATTAAGTATGAGTTGAGTTGTTAACGAGAGTTTTGATTTTATGTTTTGAAATGTGAGTGAGAGTAATGTGTGTGTTGAAGACAAGCCTCATGTAGACTTCAGTCGCTGACCTGTTGAAGCGGCAAGGGCCCACCGCTCAACAAAGGTCAACCTCTCTGTATATTAGCATTAGTATTTGTTTTCAGTAGTATAAACGTTAAATTAGCTAAAGCTTTAACTCTGTTAGATGATAGCAGTACAACTTAGATTAAGATTTCCATTCTATAATTGCTTAGAGATCTTTAATTTCTCTATTTTTGCATATGCCCTGTTTCTTCTCTCATGAATTTTTATTTCCTTGAGTGATCATAGATGTTGGCAGCAATAGTCAAAACTACTTGGATAAGAACTAGTGAAGTTCATTGTGAACCACAGCAGAACCAACATATTGACTATTGAACTACCCATGCTATGCTTTGATGATTGATGTGTGATTTCCTTTCAGAAGTGTGGATTGCATAATTAGTTTTCTGGGTCAGATAGCAGAGTTGATCTGTCAAACCAACTCCATCTCATACTTGCATGTGCCATAATGGATTGGATGGACTCTCTGTGAAAGACAACCAAAGTGCCTTGCAGTTTGCTATTTTGATTTGTTTCCAGCATGCATAATCTAGTTTAATTCTATACTCGTGACATTAGAAATTACCTTTCTTACTAGTGTCTTGTAACTCTATTGATTATGAATCCCGGATTGATAATTAATGAGTGCATTATACTAAACATATAAGTAGCACAACAGTCCAGTGGGATTGTTCCCTGCTTAGCCAAATTTTAGGGTTAGATAACAACAAATTTGAGGTAGAAGTCATGTTAGGTTTCCTGCTAACTTTTTTTGTGTCAAAGTCTCGTTAGTCAATCTGTATTAGTTTTGACAGATTCATCAATGATAATATGCATAGACAACTAGTCAATTTCAGTTCATTGAGACACTTCAGATACTACACGCACCTGCTGAGGATGTTCCTGGAATCGAACAAGAACGAATTCCCTGAAACTGCTTTCATTTCAACTGAGTGTAAAAGGATCACCACACTTATTTTCATCAATAAGATCATGTCCAAGGTGTACAGTCTTATCTGCGGCTTAGACTTGCCAAGGGTTCTGGAAGGAATGAAAAGTTTTTTACAACCAAATCCAGAGATAAGAGTAGGAGATTGGATGTTGTTCATACAATGTATTGTGATATGGGTGTATGGCCATCAAGAAGGACCTTATATTTTACCAGTCTTTTTGACTCCCATAATTTTCTCCTTAGAGTTCATCAGACAAAGGATCATTTTAGAAATAGAGCACTTTCTGAAAGCACATAACGCATCTAACTTAAAATTCCCTTTCATATTAGCACCCTTTGTGGTAAAAAACAAATCTTGTTTACCTCACATCCACGACAAATTCAATGAATTCGGGTTTACACAATTACAAGGAAGGAAATATGACCCACATCATATCATATCAAAGAGAAGGTTTATGAGAAAATTGGGCCCCTATGAGCACGAGCATGTTGAAGTATTTGAAAAACTGACTAATCTGGAAACATGTACAGATATGGAGGTCACTTTGCAACATGATCGGATAAAACCAACAAAGTCTTCCCATTAGCAGATCCAGACACATAAAGATTCTCCAAGATTGATTTTTAAAACCCCAAAGTTGAGTGTTTATAATAAGAGGAACATTTTAGAGGCCTTGGGTGTCGGTAGCCAACAAGGTATTCCCAAGAATATGAAAATTACACCACCCTCTCAAATAGTTGACCTAGAAGAAGAGGAACCTAAAAAGAAAATGAGCATGGAGATGGTGGAAGGTGCAACCAAGAATGAAGAATTTGGTACATGAAGCATGCCACAAAGCGAAAGCAACACAAGGGTTTTCAACAGCAGGAAACACATATTTAGCAAGACACCTAGGGTAGTATATCAATCCAAATAAGACTTGATGAACCAGTATGTTGTAAATGCAAGTATGGCCAACAGTGAGATAAGAGACTTGTTGCCCGAAGTAGAGAAGATCTCCCAGCACAATACATCCCTATTCTCAGTCAGAGATGTGGAGAGAAAGACGTTTAATATAGAAATAGAAGATGATGATAAAGTGTTTGAAATCAAGATGCACTATGAGAATATTGGTACCCCAGACAAAGTAAAGTTCCACAAGAATGCTAGTGACATGCTATACTCGGACTATCTAATGTTAAGTTTGAAAGTTTTAAGATTGACAACACTTGCACTCAAAATAGATGGGAAATTGAAACATGAGAAAGCATCTACCAAAGCCTGGCAGACACAAGTCAAAAGATTGGAGTCTGAAGGCCCTCAAGGAGTACAAGCTTCTTTAGATGAGAAGGACAAGATAATCCAAGGTCTGAAGAAGAAGCTAAATATTTCCCCTACTGAACATCCACAAACAATAGAGATGGCTACTCTAGAGCAAGAGAAGGAAACATTCAGACAAGAAGCACTAAATTACAAAGCTAAATTATTACAGCTGGAGAAGGATAAAGAGAATTGGTTACAAGGACAAGTAGCAATGCCAGATATGGATGTCATTGTACCTGCTAATGAAGAAGCCATATCGAGCTGATGGATTGGTTCAAGCCATGTCCCAAGTGAGATTACAAACATGGGAAATCAAAATCCTTAAGGAATTCTTGGAAAATATGAAACAAGAGATGAAAACAAAAGATGAAACGATGGCTCCACTCCAAAGGGAAAATCAAGATTTGCAAGAGAGAGTAAGCAAGTTGAGGACAAGGTTAAAAGGTAAAACACTATTGCAAGGATATAAACATATGATCTAGGATGATATTTCTACAGGGGTTGCTAAGTTTAGATTTTACCTGAATTTTATAAATGACAAAGATAACGTGGCTACCACGGCCCGAAGCAGGTGTACTGTTGTTAATGAAACATTAGCCAAGAAACCTTCAGAATGGGCCTAGAATGCTATTGATTTGTTGAATTATGTGCCCACTATTGATCTTCAGACTATTGGGGTAAAGGACATAACTACTTTGATCATGTGGACCAGGAGAATCATCTCCAAGCACAACTTGCTCAAATCGGTTCAGAATAAAGCTATGAAAATGGAGCACAATATACAGGAGTTTAAAGACCCATTTGAGCAATTGTTTGTCAAGGGCCTCCCACCATTTTGGGATGGAAAAGGTTCATTATATAATCAAGAAGACTACAATTCTCTCCTCATTCAGTGTAGGATGGACCATTCCAAATTTGAATCTATGGAGGAAAGTATGAAAGGCCCAAGTCTGGTAGAGTATTTGGCCACAGACTTTGAAATTTTGAATCAATTTAAAACAATGAAGATTGGCATGCTGATTATGTCCTATGCCAAGTGCATTGACCTAGATATTTTGATTAAGGATATGATGGACTACGAGATTCCTTCCGACTCACAATGGAAGGAAATCATGTGGCTGGGCAAGACGAAATGCAACTTTCCCAGGACGAGTAAGTGACCTCCAGGTGTCACCAAGCCAGCAAGTTCAACAGAAGATCAGGACAAGCCAGATGGCGTAAAGGAAGTTGAGCAGTCATAGAAATCCGTTCTTATTTTTGAAACATCTTTTGAGCAATCATTGTAAATCAGTTCATATACCGAGACTGTCAGTTGAAATTACTATTATTAGTTTTAGAAGTTGAAACGTTTCGGTTTCAACCATTGTAATCGAATTGTATAAATGTTGGTACATTTGATTGAATTAATGTTGGCAGAAGTGCAAGAGCACCCTTTTGGTTGTTTCGAACTCTATTGTAATTTTCAGAAGCTGAATTGAATATATATGCAGAAGATTTTTAATTCTCTATGAAAAGATTCTAACGGTGGTGATATGAGCTCTGTCTCCTTTCATCGTATTTATTTCCTGTGATCTATTATTCCATTTACACTTTATTCTATTTAAATTGGATAGTTAAAGGCCCAAAATTCATCTTGTGATGCTCTTGGCTTAAGAAATTTAAACTGTGTATATTTCTTCTTAACAAATTCAGAATTCATTTTAGTAATTCTCTGATGCAGTTATTTTTTTTCTTTATTTTTCTACACTCTATTTAAATTCAAGAATAATTCAAACTCATCACCTAGTTTATCCTTTATTCTATGGAGAGTTCTACCGGATGGTCATTATTTTCATTCACTTTCATAATTTTGACTCCATAGCCTTGATTGTTCCTCCCCTTCCTTGCCAACAACTTTATTAAAAACCCCCCCAAAAAAACCAAAATCTAGCCATCAATTCCCAAAGAAATATCAAGTGACACAAGAGAGCCCTCTCTAAGTTGAGCAGGCTAGTGCTTCAGCTCTAAAGTAGGTTGAAACAATTACCCATGTCGTTTTTCTATCAGCCAGACAAAATTTACATAGTGCTAACATAGGTAGCAAAAATGGAGTAGGTTATTCTCAAGAAGAAAACCAAGTTAAACCAAAATCTCATGCAGCTTCTCTCCTCAGTACATTCAAGAAGAAATATGTATAAAAGACCAGTAATGATCAGAACTCCAGAGGACTACTTCCATACATAAAGAAGGAATATAAGATAACTCCAAAGAAGGTTTATCAAAATATGTATCCTCACATTTTTGTTGGTTATTTCTTTGCATGCTCTAATTTCGGACACAAGGCTATGAATTGTAGAGCATATGGAAGGAAAAAATTGTGGGTTAAGAACTATAACCTTAAAGATAACCAAACAGTAAATCAAGTTAAAAGCATAAATTATAACTCCTTTGCACCTCTACAAGAAGGGAACCGAGAATGCTTCAAATGTCATAATTATGAACATAAAGCCAATAATTGAAGATTAATGGAAGTCTTAGAAAAAACAAATTTCATTAGAGAGTAAAAGAAGCTTTAGAAAGAAAAAAAATCAAAGGAGGAATGTCTTATTGCTTTAAAAGCCCAAGATAAAGAAGATCCCTGGTATGTTGATAGTGGGTTCTCAAAACATATGACAGGAAACAAGGACACATTTTTTATCTTAAAGAAACAAAAGGGTAAAGTTACATTTGGTGACAATGCTTCAGGTAACAGACTTGGAAAATGCACTATGAGTTTGGGAAAAGACAAATCCAAGAATGTGCTTCTTGTTGAAAAAATGAAACCTATCCTATTGAGTGTTAGCCAAACCTGTGATCAGGGGCACTTTTTCATCTTTGATTCCCAGAAATGTGAGATTAGGAGAGAGGACTCAGGAAAATTGGTTGGTACTGCTCATATAACTCTCGAGAATGTATATATACTAAATAAAAAATTGAATGAGTGTCATATAAATTTAGTATATGAAAGTTAGCTATGGCATAAAAGGTTGGGGAACATTAACTTTGACAATTTAGTGAAAGTCAAAAATCTTGGGGCAGTAAGAAACTTTCCAAATATCATAAAGCCCTCAAATCCTATGTGTAGACATTGTCAACTAGGGAAGCAAACCAGAATAAGGTTTAAAAAAAAAGAATACTCAACCTCAAAACCTTTAGAGCTTGTTCACACCGACCTCTGTGGACCTACAAGGAACACAATTTTTCAAGGAGAGTCCTACTTTATGTTGTTCATTGATGACTTTACTTGAATGGGTTGAGTATGTTTTCTCAAAGAAAAATCAGAAGCACTTAACAAATTCAAAGCTTTTAAGACCCTTGTTGAAAATAAAAAGGAGACAAAAATCAAATGTCTTAGATCAGAAAATGGTGGTGAGTTCACCTCAAAAGAGTTTGATCTCTTATGTGAAACCCATGGAATAAAAAGACAATTCTCTATTGCCAGAACACCTCATCAAAATGGGACTGCTGAGAGAAGGAATAGAACAATTCATGACGTTGCAAGGACTATGCTCAATGAAGAAAAATGATTTGATGGATATTGGAGGGAAGATGTAAGAACAATAATATACATATTGAATAGAGGCCAACTCAGGATTAATAGTAATAAGAATCCCTATGAACTATGGTTTGGAGGAGCTCCTTTGGTAAAATACTTCAAGGTCTTTGGAAGTAAGTGCTACATCAAAAGGCTTGATGAGAATCTTAGAAAATTTGATGCTAGATCTGATGAATGTTTCTTTCTTGGATATGCTTCTACCAAGAAAGCATACATATGGTACAATATTATGTTACATAATATTGTTGAGAATGTAGATGTCAAGGTGGATGATTTAAAAATGATAAGGATCAAACATCAAGAGACTATACTTGATAGTGGAGATGAAGATGATTATGAGTCAGTTGGTACACAAGTAGAAGAAGTAGAAGGGAATAAAGAAGAAAGGGAAGAGGATGATATGGATACTAGTGAAGACGAAGAAGATATTCGAGAAGAAGAAATAAGAGAAGAATCTCCAAGAAGAGACACAAAGATACCCTCAAGAATGACTCAAAAGAATCATCCTGAAGAACTGATTATTGGAAATAAGAGCGATGGAGTGCATACAAGAAGACAACTATTGTATTAGACAGAAATAGCACTTTTTCACATATTGATCCCAAATCAATCAAAGAGGAATGTAAATATGAAAATTGGGTCAATTCTATGAATGGATAATTGGACTAGATTGAAAAAAAATCAAACTTGGGAACTAGTTCCAAGACCAAAAAATAAAAATGTGATCGTAACTAAATGGGTGTATAAAAACAAAATGGATGAGAATGGGCAAGTAATCAAGAACAAATCCATATTGGTATGTAAAGGGTATGCTCGGGTGGAAGGGGTAGACTTTGAAGAAATATTTTCACCTGTGGCCAAATTAGAGGCAATTAGGATGTTCTTAGCCTTCTCTAGATACAAAAAATTTAAAGTATACCAAATGGATGTCAAGTTGGAATTTTTCAGTGCAAACTTAGAAGAGGAAGTCTATATTGAGAAACCAGAATGATTTCAATTCACTAACAAAGGAGACTATGTTTGTAAACTAAAGAAAGCACTCTATGGGCTAAAAAAAGCACCCAGAGCATGGTATGCAAGGCTAGATTCTTATTTACAAGAACAAGGACTCAAAAGAGGATCAAAAAACAACAATATTTATTGTAAAATTGTTGGTAATAACATTATTATTTTGGAAGTATATGTTGATGATATTATATTTGGCAGTGATGATGAAAAAATGAGTAAGGACTTTTCTAGGAGGATGCAACAAGAATTTGAAATGTCCTTGCTTGGAGAACTGAATTTATTTCTTGGGTTACAAATAATACAGTCCAAAAGAAGATTTTTTATCCATTAGTCCAAGTATGTTAAATATATGCTTAAGAAATTCCAGATAGAGGATTGCAAACCTGTTAGTACATCTATGATAGTTGGATGAAAACTAAGCAAGGAAAATGAGTCCAAAGTTGTAGATCCAAAACACTACAGATCAATGATTGGGAGTTTACTCTATGTAATAGCTTCTAGACATGATGTCAAGTAAGATGTTGGGATGGTGGCTAGATTCCAAGAAGCACCAAAAGAGATCCATGTTCAAGTTGTGAAAATAATCTTTAGATATTTGAAAGGAACCATAGATCTTGGTTTTTGGTACCCCAACAAGGATTCATTCACTTTAAAAGCCTATTTAGATGTAGATTGGGAAAGTTGTGTAGATGACAGAAAAAGGACAAGTGGAGGAACATTCTTATTGGGAAAATCATTGGTAGCTTGGATAAGCAAGAAACAATCCTCAATTTCTCTGTCTAGCACTGAAGATGAGTATATTGCAGCAACAAAATGTTGCACACAAGTGGAATGGATGAAACAAACCTTACAAGACATCAAAATAGTGTTTGAAGAACCTAGTACTATCTACTATGATAATACAAGCACTATAATTCTCTCCAAGAATCCTGTCCAACACTCCAAATCAAAACACATTCTCATAAAATACCACTATCTAAGAGATCGGGCTGAAAATAAGAACATTAAATTGGAATATCCCAATACAAGAACAGGTGGAAGATATTTTCACTAAACCCTTAAGAAGAGATGTATTTGAATATCTCAGGAAAATATTGGGAGTAATCCCTCTTCCAATATAATGTCTCAAAAAAATAATGCATCAATTGGCACCAATTTAGGGGGAGATAACAATCAAAGTCATGATGAGTCATTCATTTGTGACAGGAAAAGTATGATTGCAGGAGGATTTACCCAAGTTCAGATTATGGTCAAAAGCATATAGACATATAGAGCTTTACCATAGGGAAGGCAACCATTTTCCATTGAGGTCAAAGGGGGAGAGTAACTTCATAGGAGAGAAGCATCATCACGGGTGGAGATTGTGTATGAAGTTGGTGTGTTTCCATCAATGACAAAGGGGGATATTGTTGGACATAGTATCATTAAAGTGTTTTCATTGATGTCAAACGGTAGGACAATATGCAGATATTAAAGATAAGGATGGTTAGTGACTGAAGATCAGAAGCTCAAAAGAGATGACACACATGAAACTATGAAGGGAAAGCGCTAGATCAACGACAAGGATATATTGCAGAGAGAAAAAGGAGAATTAAAAAATGTGTTATTCCCAATCCCACAATTAGTCTAGACCATCAAATTACAAGAGAAGCATCATTGGAGGACTAGTCAACGATCAGATCAAATCACGACTATTGGATACGCAAGTTCCAGATCAACGACAGGGATTGATTATGGAGTGCGAAGGGAGAATTAAAATTTACGTTATTTCAAATCCCGTAATTATTCTAGATTGTCATATCTCATCAATTCAAAGATCAATGACTATGGTTGACTCACCAACAATCGCACAATTTTAATTTCGGAGTTTGGGTGATGAATTAAACCACTTGCAAGTTAGGGTTTCACAATCCACATCGACTATTGGATTAAATTGAGTGGAAGGAAAAAGTAGTTCATGAACCATAGATCATGGAAGTGACATACACATGGTAAACCTGACTTTGACCACTTCGGGTAAAATCGACCAAAGGAAATGTGCATGAAGGAATTTTAGCCGAAGTCGAATTTTGAAGTAAATGAGGACCGTCTAATTTGAAGAAAACTTCATGAGATATCAGGATCGTCAGATCATGTTTTAGTGGAAGGACAGAGTAAGCCACAAATATATCAAATTCCCGACAACTATCTGATCTGAGGAAACACTTCGGAAGATATCCTGACCATCGGATCAAGGAAAGTAGATGGATAGGATAATAAAAGGCGAAGGGCTGAATAGCCGAAATCCCAAAGGCTGTTGGATCGTGCTAAACCTTTTCGGGTTAAAGAATGACCACTAGATGAAGTCAAAGTTATTGGAGGATTATACTTCAGGAGAATTGAGAAGTGGAGAAATCGAATTACCTAAAGTCCCGAATGTTGAAGTCCCGAATGTCGAAGTTTCAAAGTGGACATGAGTCGTCCGATTTGAAGAAAACTTCGGGAGGATTCTCAACCGTTGAAGATTATGGGCATGCATATATTATTCAAAATATTTGTAAAGAGGCTTGAAGTTGCGAAGGTTGAAGTCTTGAATTCCCAAAGTAAACGAGAATCGTCCATATCATCAGGAGATTAAAATGTGACCGTTGATTTTGATAAAGGGATCAAGCACTCGCTTGACCTAGCGCCCAGTCACCACATGTGGTCATATGGAATAAGAAAAATAAAGTAGTTGTAGTGATTATGGTTAAGTTAAATGAAGAGGTGCAATGGTCCAAACGAAAGGACACAATGTGTTATAACTCACGTTGTTTTGAATATTATATAAACAAGAAAGACCGATGAAAATAAGGTGTCTTTGTAGTCCGAATCGGAAGATATATTAATCACAAAAGTAGAGAGAGAAGCAGTGAAGACATGATACAAAAGTTTTCCAGATTCAAAAAATAAGGGTGGTTGGGTGGTGCAAGGGAAAGTTGGATCCTGCAAGGGAGTAGGTGCTTCCTTGTCAG
>JASDQU010317553.1:2074-13277 GCA_032191745.1 Picea mariana | reverse complement strand
TCTACCGTAGGTTCATGTTGGGTTTCTCCCATATTGCATGGGCCCTCAGCCAAATAAATAGAGGTGGTGGTAAGGTGAAATTTGCATGGGGCCGGAACCCAACAACAAGTGTTCGATGATTTGAAGAAGCTCTTGTGCTCAGCCCCAGTACTTTCACTACTAGAACTACAACATCCTTTTGAGATCGATATAGATGCTTCAGACTATGTTGTGGGTGTCGTTCTCACTCAGCATGGGCAACCCATGGCCTATCATAGTGAGACACTGTCAGACACTATCTGTAAGTACCCTACTTACAAAAAAGAAATGTACTCCATCATGCAAGCATGCCTCCAGTGGAGACATTACATTCTTTGGAAGGAGATAGTCATCGACACTGATCATAAGCCACTGTAGTTCATGTAGACACAGGGAAAATTGTAGAATGACCGCCATCAAAAGTGGCCCACATACTTGCAACAATTCCACCTCAACATCAAGTATAAAACAGGAAGAACCAATCGTGTCGCTGATTGCCTCAGTAGAACGCCAGTCATGACACTCACCATGGTGCTAGACTCTTGTGGCCATGAGACATTTGGATTTCCCCAACTCTATGAGACAGACCCTGACTTCACCACCACCTACCAAATGTTGGGTGCAAACGTAGTTGTCGATAATTTCCATCTTCAGGATGGGTTGTTGTGTCGTCTGGGCCATATCTGTGTTCCATCAAGTTAAAGAGTGAAGCTGATCTAGGAAGCCCACTATAGTCGGGTGGCAGGACACTTCGACATTGAAAATATAGTGGCGATGCTACAGAAACATTTATACTAGCCGAATCTTCGACAGGAGGTCAACAAGTATATCAAGTACTGCACTGCCTATGCTATTTCCAAACCGACCACTAAGAAACAGGGCTTGTACACCCCTCTTCCTACTCCTGAAAGGCCATGGGAATCCATCTCAATGGACTACATGTCGGGTCTCCCGTCCACCAAGTGGGGAAATGACTCTATTTTTGTGGTTGTTGATCACTTTTCTAAGATGGCGATTCTGGTTGCCTGCAAGAAGAGCATCATAGTAGAGGCCACTGCCAAGATCTTCTTTGAACGAGTTTGGGTACATTTTGGAATCTCACAAACCATTGTCTCAGATTAGGATAGTCGATTTCTCAGCACATTATGGTCGAGCCTCTGGTCACTTCTGGACACCAAGCTCACCAAATCCATGACCTTCCACCCCCAGACAGATGGCCAAACCAAGGTTGTAAATCAAATGATTGTGCATATCCTTCGCATGTATAATTAAAAGCACCCTTGCACATGGGATGAGATCCTGCCCTATGTCCAACATAGCTACAACTGAGCCTTACATAGCTCAACTAGCCATATCCCCTTTCAAGTGGGGTTGGGATTCCAACCATTGGGACCCATAGATGTTGCACTTCCCCTTACGGTCACCTCGACCGACTCATCTCCTGCTCCAACTAAAGCTGACAAAGCCACCCGGTTCATTGAGCGGATCCAACACATTCACCAACAGGTTCAGGATATCCTACAAAAGTCCAATAACAAGTACAAGTAGCACCGTGATCAACATCGGGTGCCGCATAAGTTTCAGGTGGGCGACAAAGTTTGGTTGCACTTGCAGAAACAACGCCTTACAGGACCCCATCGGAATATTCTCCCACTCCATTATGGGCCATACACTATCACCAAGGCCATGAGGGATAATGATTTTGAGCTCAACATTCCTTCTTTCCTTGGTCTACACCCAATGTTCAACGTGGATCTCCTTCGCCCTTATTTCCCACCATTATTGGACACCTCAGAAGTAGCAGAACAACTAGCACCAACAGAGCTCAACCTCAACTACCTACAAAAGTCATCTAATGATCATATTGTGGACAGACAAATCAAGGGCACTCGACAACAAAGGATCCATCTTTATCGAGTCGACAAAGTAGGGCAGCTCCTGCACCAAGGCAAGTGGCTCACCCGAGGCCAAATTCAACAGAAATTTCCTCATTTGATGGGGGACCTCAACACAATGGATTCCATTTCTTCCTAAGGATTTAGGATTGATCCATATGGATATCAGTGGCCACCCACTTTTTCCAACTAGCTCAAAACAATTTTCTGACAATTTTGACAATTTACTATTTTTAGCAGTTTTAACTTTCGGGGCCATTTTGAGGGCCTAGATGAAGGTTTTTTGGGATTCAGCTCCTCAATGATATTCAAATACATTATTGAGCCCCAAAAATGAATCTCCTTGATGATACCTTTCCAATGGGCTATCACACGCCTAAAACGAAGATCATATGCAAAAGTTACGACCCCGGGAAGTTGATGTACTAACTTACCCAAACGGGGCCCACATGACTTTTCGCGCTTCATCTCCTAGGGTTAGGTTTTTGGATGTCTAGGGTTTTTGGAATTCTTTATTATTTTAAAAATTCCTTCAGAGCCTCATTGTTATCTTCTTCTTGTGAATGCGCGCTTTCGTCACATCTCTTCTCAGAGATAAGCCGCCACCATTCCAGCAAGCTTGTTTCCGTTGCATTTTATAGTTTCATCTTATTTCGTAATTGAATAGAAAACCAATTTTACTGTATCTCTGTTATTTTTTGTTAAGCACCTGTTAATAATCTGTATTCATTTCGTTATGCTCATAAACTCTGGATCATCTGACCTCACACATTAGGGGGCATATGTTATAGCAATATTTTCCTCACCCTATGCAAATTTTTTCAGAAGGCCTTTTCCATTTCCCTATGCAGACTTGAAGTCCCTTTTTGTATTTCCCAGAGCTAAAAATAATATTTTTCCAAATATACATGCCCTAACTATTATACAACATGCATATATACAGGTTGCACCATTACAGCCTGTGTACATCGGGTTTTTCTCCCAAAATTAAAAAATGGTGTCAGGTTTCCATGTCATGTCACAAGATCCATGATCCTTGACCTTCCATATACTAGAAACATTCTGACTCAACCCTTCAGTTCCATTTGAAGGCTATAAACGGGTCATATCCAAGCTATGGAAAAGAGGAGAAGAATTCAACTTTGAGAGCAAAGTTACTCTGGAGAAATTATTCACTTCATATTGAGTCTGCATCCCTTTATCCTTTTAAGTCTGAACACATTGTTCAACCCCCAAGTTTTTCCCTACTTGATGGAGAAACTCATTGTCTCTCTTATATGAGCTTGCCTTTGGTGGAGACCCAGCTGGAAGGGACTTAGTTTCTCAGTTCTGAACCTGTCGACACAGATGTTTTCCATTCATACACTTTTGTTGATTACATTTAATAGAAATACTCTTTTCTCATCTAACTAATATCTTGCAAATATTTGAATTGTTATTCCTTGGGAATATTTGTTATGAATATTGATGGATTATGCTATTGAATATGCTAACTTTATATATTATCAACATATGCTTATGTATATTGGTTTTTGAGGACAAGTTGCAGGTGTATTTCTTTGATTCAAGTGCTTAATGGTGGACTTCATCGAATGTATGGACGAGGTAGGATATTTATCTTGTCTTATTAGCATATTTGTTTATATAACATACTTGATATTATAGTTGATTTCTGTAGTCATTTCTGTTAGAAAAACAGGATTGCAGAGCAATAAAATAAAACAAATGCGGAAATAAAACACAAAAGATACACAATACAATAGAGACACAAATATACATGGTTCACCCAGTGTGGGCTACGTCCACCATAGAAATTTCCAATTCCTTCCTATATTATTATCCAACAAATGAATGGATACAACCTACAACACATCCGCTATAACTTCCTCTTCTTTATCTCATAGTCTCCTCACTCAGAATACAATATTCGCAATGATGCATAGCCGTAATACATTTCCCTCATAAAAGAGGGTTTCCTTCTAGGGAAAAGAAAAAACCCTAAAATAACTTCTACTGTTACATCTATGACCTTATAATGAACTGTCCATATTTACTATGAAATTACAATATACATTTACAAGGCAATTTTTCCTTCGGAGGCTTCGCCCCCGAACCCCCATCAGGGAACGTTGTCCCACGAACCCGTGTCGAGGGCCCTCTTTCTGTCGAACCCCATAGAGGGAGTAACCCTCCTCTACATTCCCCTGCGTGGGGGAGTGTACATTCTTCCAAGGTGTAAAGTCTTCATGGGGTATAAACATGACTGGAAACAAATACCTCTGAATCAAGAAGATAATCAGGCTCCACAACCAATAATCTCCCACTTGGAGACTGATCTCAAAAAATCCACCGTTGTTCTATATGATGGAATATGATCCTTCTTGGACCTGTAAAATTTCTCATCTTCATATTGATTCTTAAAGACCAACTGAAACTGAGCAGGAACTCAATTGATCCTTGGTTACTCCCTTTATTAACATGTCTACAGGATTCTGGCTATTGTGTATCTTTTCCAACTTCAAATGTCCATATTCCAAGATGGATTGTATGAAATGGTACATGAGTTGTATACGATTAGTCTTTGAATGGAAGGATGAGTTCTTTGTAATATGAATGGCACTCTCACTGTCACAGTACAACCTTCTATTCTCTTGCTTCTTTCCCAATTTCTCCATAAACCTATGTAAGCAAATCATTTCTTTACTAGCCTCTATAACAACAACATACTCTTCCTCTGTTGTTGAAAGTGAAACAACCTTTTGCAGTTTTGAAATCTAACTTACTATTGTTCCACCTATAGTAAAAACATACCTCATGGTGCTCCTCCTGCTATATTTATCACCTGCCATATCTAAATCAACTTATCCTTGTAGAATAGTTTTTGAACCTCCAAAACATAATGCACGAGTAGAAGTACCTCTGAAATACCCGAGGATCCACTTTACTACCTCCCAATATTCTTTACCTGGATTTTTCATATACCTACTCACAACTCCCATTGCATGTGCAATATATGGTCTTGTGCAAACTATCACATACATCAATATCCCAAATGTTGATGAATAAGGGTCCCTGTACATGTATTCTATCTCCTCCTATGTCTTAGGAAAATTTTCCTTAGTTAATTTGAAATGGCTGGCCAAATGTGTACTAACTGGTTTTTGATTTTGCATTCTAAACCTATCCAACACTTTCTCTATGTACTCACCCTGAGACAATGTCAATTTGCAATTTTTCCTGTCTCTTGTTATTCTCATACCAAGGATTTTCTTTGCAACACCAAAATCCTTCATTGCAAATGGATTAGTTAATTTTTTCTTGAGCAAATTTATATCCTGCATATTAGACCCTGCAACAAGCATGTCATCTACATACAATATCAAGATAATATAGCTTCCATTTTATGTCCTTTTAAAATAAACACAGTGATCAGAATGACATCTACTATAACCTTGTTCTGTCATAAACCGTTCAAACTTCAAATACCACTTCCTTGGAGCTTGCTTTAGGGCATACAATCTTTCTTTCAACTTGCATACCAAATTCTCATTCCCTTTGACCTCATACCCCTATGGTTGCTGCATATAAATCTCTTCCTCTAAATACCCATGGAGAGAAGATGTTTTTACATCTAACTATTCAAGATGCAAATATTGTTTTGCCACAAGACTTAAAATAGTCCTAATTGAATTCATTTTAACAACATGAGAAAATATTTCATCAAAATCTATACCTTTCTTTTGTGCAAACCCCTTTACAACAAGTTTAACCCTGTATCACTTTTTTCCTCCATCTTCTTCCTTCAGCTTGTAAACCCATTTATTCTACAATGCTCTTTTTCCTGTAGGTAACTAAACCAAGTCCCAAGTCTATTTATTTACCAAGGAATACATTTCCTCTTTCATGCCTTGCTCCCGCTTCTTTTTGGTGTCTACCTACATTTCCTCTTCATAACATTATGGTTCACCAGAATCACTCAACAATAAATAATACAATGAAGGAGAGTAGTGTTCATGGGGTCTACTTAACCTGGTATATCTTCTAACAACACTTGCAGGAGTTTGAGGTACTTGTTGATCCTGTTGTTGTACATTATGATTTTCTAGTACCTTTGGAATTTATTTTTCAGTGATCTCATCAAGCACTATGTATTCTGGTTTTTATTTTTCTCGTTTCTTTCTCTGCAACTGATCTTTGTACATGACCTTCTCATTGAATATGACATCTCTACTCCTAATGATTTTTTTATTTTCATAATCCCATAATAGATAACCAAAATCATTAACATCGTATCCAATAAAGGTATAGTTCTTGGATTTTTCCACAAGATTTGTTCTATTTTCTTTATCAATATGGACAAATGATTCACAACCGAAAGTGTTCAAAAAGTAATAGTTTACCTTTTTACCCGTCCATGCCTCCTCTAGAATTCTACCATCCAAAGAGCTTGAAGGTACTCTATTTATGTAAACAACAGTATCTACAAAATTTTCCCAAAACTGTAAGTGAAAACCAACATGCAATATCATACTCCTTGCATGCTCCATGATTGTCATGTTCATCCTTTCTAGCACACCATTTTTTTATGGTTTTCTTGGAGCTGTCTTCTCTCTACGAATCCCATGGTATGAACACTAATCATCAAACTCCTTTCTGCAATATTTACCTCCATTGTCTGATCTGAGACACTTTAACCTTTTTCCTATCAACTAAAGATTTTGATTTCCTAAAAGTATCAAAAACATCATATTTTTGTCGAATGCAATAAACCCAAGTTTTTCTAGTTGCATCATCAATAAAAGTAACATAATAATGAGAGACACCAAGAGATGATACCTGATCTGGTCCCCATACATCTGTATGCACAAGCTCTAACCTCTCACTCTTCTTTTCTTTTCCAACACTGAGAAATCTAACTCTCTTTTGTTTTCCATAAACACAATGTTCACAGAAATCCAAATCAATTTGTTTAATATATGGAAAAAAAATTCTTTTGTGAAGTATCTACATCCCCTTCTCACTCATGTGTCCAAGCCTATGATGCGACGGTGCTATATCCACTTCTGTAGAAACTACAGAGATAGAAGAGTCAGTATTACCAACACATAAATACAATGTACCTACCTTCTCTCCTTTTTCTATCACCAATGATCCTTTGGTGACCTTCCACACCTTATCTGTAAATATGGATATACAACCTTCACATTCCAACTACCCTCTTGAAATTATATTTTTCCTTAGATTTGGAACATGTCTTACCTCTTTAAACAACCATTGGTTTCCATTTCTTTTCTTTATTTTTACCTTTTCTATTCCAACAATTTTGCATGGTGAATCATCACCCAAATGAACCTGTCCAAAATCACCTTGAACATAATCTAGAAAATTCTTCCTATGGGGTGTGGCATGGAATGAAGCCCCTAAATATACTACCCAACACTCAGAAATATTATCTACATAAAGAATCAAAACATCTTGTAACACATCACCTGTTACATTTGCTTCCTGATTTTTCTCCTGTTGTCCATCTCTTTGTTTCTTTGGAGCTCTGCAGTATTTCTTTATATGTCCTATCTTCCCACAATTCCAACACTCTATCTTTCCAAATATGTATTTGGGCCTTCCCTTCCTAGAATTCTCGCGGTTCCCTAAGCCCTTTCCTCTATCCTTTTGTCTTCCCCTATTCTCCATGTTTAATGCATTACCCGATGTCTCACCTGTGATTTTCCATCGCATTTCCTCACTAAGGATAACACCAACAACATCATCAAATTTTAAAGTGTTTGAGCCAGAGACAGAGTTACTTACAGCCATGACCAATCCATTCCATATTTCTGGAAATGAGCACAAGATTAGAAGATCCATGAACTCATCATTAAGGTCCACTTTTACAGAACTTAATTGATTAGTAACCGTATTAAATTCATTGAAATGATCTACAACAGACCCACCTTCTGACATCTTTATATTAAATAATATCTTCATTAGAAATAACTTATTGGATGCCGAGGTTTTTTCATACAGTTTATCCAATGCATCCATCAACTCGCTTGTTGTCTTTTGTTTCGAAATATTGAAATCCACCGACACTGCCAGGCTCAGACGTATCATTCCTAGTGCCTTTTTGTCAAGAACCTACCATTTTTCATCCTTCATGGTTGTCGGCTTCTTTGTTATTCCACCCAATGGTAGGAATAGATCCTTCTCATATAAAAAATCTTCCATCTGCATCTTCCATAATTGGTAGTTTTGGGCGTTAAATTTCTTGACCCTCAACTTTCCATCTTCTGCCATTGCTCCCACTCAAACCAAGAACCCTCTTTTCCTGCAAGTTAGCTTTTGCTCTGATACCAATTGTTATAAAAACAGGATCGCGGAGCAATAAAATAAAACAAATGCAGAAATAAAACACAATAGATATACAATACAATAGAGACACCTATATACATGGTTCACCTAGTGCGGGCTACATCCACAAGAGAAATTTATAGGTCTTGTTGATTATTTGGGTTAGTTGTCATTGATGTCAACCATTGAAGAAAGTCCGGTAGAGAAATCCAGTAGCACAATGCTTTGGGTAATGGACCCAATATTGTTTGATGTATAATGATATGAGTTTTGATATATTTGCAGGTAATAATATTCTATATGGATAGTACATGTCATGCCATTTTCGGTGGTATGTGGAACGTCACATAACTCCTCACAGTTAGAGAGTTATAGCCATGTGAAGTTGGAGAACCCTCATGAGTTATCTAGAAGCCCCAAAATGTCAAAGTAGTCAAAGTGGTTGTAAAGAAGAAATTATTTAAATAATAAAGTGAAGTGATGAGTGTACTATAATTCAAAGTGGATACAAAAGAAATTATTTAAATAATAAAGTTAATGGAGAAATTACTAAGTGGACAAGTAGTTAGAAGTGGGTTAGCCCTAAAATAAGGAAAGTGGGTTAAGATGGTTAGAAGGTAATTTAAATAATAAAGTGAAGTGATGAGTGTACTATAATTCAAAGTGGATAAAAAATAAATGATTTAAATAATAAATTTAATGGAGAAATTACTAAGTGGAGAAGTGGTTAGAAGTGGGTTAGCCCTAAAATAAGGAAAGTGGGTTAAGATGGTTAGAAGGTAACCCCTTAAGGAAGTTACATGAAAGTATAAATAAGAAGCAAGGGTCTCTCATTTTTAATCACACTTGAGAATATTGAATATATAAAAGTGACTAAGGTAACCAAAGGATATCTAAGCCGAATTTCAGAGGGAAGGTGAAGTAAAGAAGGCTGAAATTCAAGGAAGGATAAATTATTTTGATGATGCTTTCTAAGGTATGTTATTTACAGGTCATCTCACCATTTTCGCAATAATTTTTTTTCTAGAATGATTCAGAATGTGAAATTGGGAGGACATTGAGGAAAAATATCTAGGTAGTTGTGATAACAATTTTATTTTGTGGTTCATTTTATTTTTGGAGTTACACTCCGTGGAATATAGGGTTTGTGGCTAGTCCTGAAACTAGTCTAAAACATGTTTTTTGGGTAAAAACGTCATAACTTCTTCATAACATATCCAAATTCAGTAAGAAAAAATGTATTGGTTAGAGTAAAATATGTAGTATTCTTTGTACCATTTTCAGATCCATACACCCAATATTCCATGTGGGGCACGCTCTACAAGTTCACTCTCTAGAATAAGCCAAAATTCAACAAGGTATGCCATTTTTTTATATAACTCCTTTTATGAGAGGCTCCAAGTTGTCAAACCTGGAGGAATTGCATAAAATACACTTAAGAACATTGTGTACTATTTTTAGATCTTTATTAATTACAAGTACATAGTTATGATTATTTCAAGTTAGGGTTGTTGACTAATCCAAAATTATTCATGTGAGACTAAAGTAAAGTTTGATGAAAATGCTAGTCTCTTGTTGTTAAAGTTAAGGAAGGTTTGCATGCATGTGATAATATACACCAGGTATATTACAGAGTTACAAATCATATTTGGATGATGAAATTGATGAGGGATTTTGGTTGAGGTACAAGTTGGTGCATGGTTGATGCACTTGTTTATGGTACCGTTTGATTACAGGTCATTTGGACAAGTTATTGTGACAGGTTATTTGTATAGGTTTGGTGCATGGTTTATGCATTTTTTTATGGTACAGGTGGATGTATGGTACATGTTGTCATAGGTTATTGGTACAGGTTGTTACAGGTTGATTATAGGTTGATTGGTATAGGTTTACAATAGTATATCTCACAGTGATAGTGTGACAGTGGTTCCATCATTCTACTTCTATGTCAGGGCGGTTGGACAAGGCAAGGAAAGGTGGTTGCAACCACCTTACGGTTGTATCCAGAGAACATAGGGGGTTATATCCTCCTTCTAGTTGTAGAAAGAGAATTGGGGAGTTGGATCTTCCCTCAGGTTGTAGCCTGAGAAACTAGGGGGTTGTAGCCTCCTTCTGGTTGTAGCCAGAGAATTGGGGAGTTGGATCTTCCCTCAATTTGTAGCCTGAGAAACCAGGGAGTTGTAGCCTCCTTTTGGTTGTATCCAGAGACTTGGGGAGTTCGAGATTCCTTCAGGTTGTATCTTGAGAAAACATGGGGTTGTAGCCTCCTTCAGCTGGAAAACAAAGGAAGTTGGTGCTTCCAATGAATGTAATTCTTAAATACATATAATAAAAAACATTATGTGGTTTTCTCTTGCTTCGGGTTTTCATGTAAAAACATTGGTGTACTGTGTATGTGTATTATTGCTCATTTTTCATTGTTTATTTACTCTGCAACTATTGGATGATAATGATACATTGTTATAACACTTTCATTTTGTGGTTAAAAAGAATTATTTATCTATTACTAATTCACCCCCCCCCTCCTCTTAGTACTACAACAATTGGTATCGGATCCAGCTCCTTCAAGAATTAGTTTAACCACTGAAAGGTAGATCATGGAGAGAAAAAACATGTATAAACATGGAATACCACAATTTGATGGACATAAGTATGCATTATGGGGTAGAAGGATGAAAACATATATAAAGGCATAGGGATTTGAAATTTGGTAATCTATAGTAGATAGATACAAAGAACCAACAGTTCCACCAACAAGTGAAAGAGAAATAAAACTCGGTCAAAATAATTTCAAAGCCACAAATGCACTTCTGAATGGTCTTGGTGAATCAATATACACAAAATTTATGCATTGTAAATCCACTAAAGAGATTTGGGACAAAACTCAAAATATTTATGAAGGAGATTCAAAAGTCAAAGCAACAAAGCTTCAAACTTACAGA
>JASDQU010317543.1:0-13278 GCA_032191745.1 Picea mariana | reverse complement strand
CCCGTTCTCTCGCACTTCCGGTATCTGAAATGCCAAAGTGGCGATATGGCCTTTTTACTCCTGGCCAAAATCAATGGCTATGATTCACTCCTCGAATCAATGGCCCTGATCATTTTGGAGTTTCCTCCCTAAGGGTCCGTATCTCTCATCCTCAGGACTCCCGATATCCCGATATCCGATATGCCGAAATGATCCCAACAAGACTGCTCCTGTGAATGCCTTCAGGACTTTGCATTTCGGAACTTCACGAATTTGGGTGCAACAATTCTCCACTGACCTTTGGTACCCCCGATACCCGAAGTACCAGAGTAACCACCTGCTGTCACGTGTCCTCTCTCTGGACTCTTCCGATCCTCTTTCGGGTTCTAAAAACTCTGCGACCTCTGTGACACTTCCTCTGTCTGTTTGAATCCCCGATATCTGAAATCCCAGTGGACTCCCCGATATCCTCCATGCGTCCTCCCACAGATGGACGGCTCAGATCGTTTCGGGACTTCACCAGATGCGAAGCTGAAAGACTCTCCCTTCTCTGTTTCCCAATGTCTGAATCCCCGAAATGGAGATCTCGTGACACGTGTCCTCCTTCCAGATGGATGGCTCAGATCTATTTCAGAACTTTCACTATGAAGTGTCCCGACCTCTTGTCATCAGGACCTCCGAAATCCCGAATTCCTGAACTCCAAAATCCCGATACCTTGATTATTTCGGGACCTCTTCGGTTCTCTACTCTGTGCGTGAGGTTTAAACCTCGTGCAGCTTCCGATGCATTCGACGACTATTGGTGATTCGAATGAGATCCAACGGCTCACAACTGCTCCTGCTGTGCGCACCTCCTACGCTACTCCTTGCACGTGGAAATCCAACGGTCCATATCTCTTTCTAGGCCTCATTCGACGGTAGTTGTGCTCCTCCTAAACATGCACGTTCTTCCTGAACTTGGAAGAATTCTCCAAGTGTCCAAAGGCCTCGATCTTTTCTCTTTCCCTCTGCGAACTCTACAACTTTGAGTCTCGCCCACGTTCTTAACGACGTTGTTCCTCCTGAGATTTTGGGACCCTAAACTCTCCAAAGAGTTCCCCTGCCTCTGCGATCTTTGCAGCTATGGATCTGTGCATGAAAGCACTACTCCTCCTGAGCTTCTCTCCTTGAATCCTCAAAGGTTCTTCAACTTCTGTACTCCTTGCAGAGTCTCTGCACTCACAAAGGTGCTATCTCTTCTGAGCTTTCATGTAGCTTCAACCTCTAAGGAATTAACCCTTTTTCTTCTCCTTCAGATGGAGAATCTGATGCCCTCCTGGCACTTATTTTCTCAAGCAACTTCTTGCTGAGTCTGCAGGGTGTTCAACAACCCTGTGAAGATCCTTCTTTGGACTCTTCTTTGTCTCTGAACTCAAAGAGTTCTTTCCTGTGCTTTCTGACACCTAATCAATGCCCTCCTGGTAGAGTGTCCATAATCTTCAGTGATTATGTTTCTCTATGAACTCTCAGCAGAGTTCCTCCTCAGCACCCTGTGCCTGTTCTCAATGCCCTCCTGGTAGAGCTCTAAAGAACTCTCAATAGTTCTATCTTCCTCCTGAACTCAACAGAGTTCCACTGTGCATTCTATGCACCTGCTCAATGCCCTCCTGTCAGAGCTCTATAGAATTCCTCAGAGATTTTGTCTTCTACTGTATCCTCCTCTACACAGTCTCACCTCCAAGATTTTCAGCAACCTTGAGGTCTTCCTCTGAGTCAATGATTTCAGTTGGTGTGCCCTCCTAGCACATCTTTGTCCAAATTCCACAGAATTGGAAATGCACTCTATGCATTGGCTCTCAGAACCCGTAGTATTCTGTCACACCCCCTTGGCATGAGACCACAAAGAACCCCAACCTAAAATCAAAGAACCCACAGATAACAGAACCTTTATGTCCCTGCAAATGCACACTAACACGCATTCACAACATATAAAGAACACATAAAAACATTCACACAACATAGAATGACATGCAGGAAAAAACTGTTGTTTGTATTAATGTAAAATACCTCCTTTACAAGGTGTTCTTGAGCTCAGACTTTTACAGAGTCTTAGCTCCTTCTTCTTCTACTTCTTCTTCTCACTCTTGCTATCTTAAATGAGATACCCCTAGATATTTAGCATGAGGGGGCTCTTCGAGCTCTTCCCTCCAAAGCTACCTACCCTATTCAATTACATTAAACTTACATTGAATGGGTTGTGTAGTCGAGATCGGATCTAGATATCAGCCTTACAACCATTAAGTCTATCTACATCTATGTCTGCACAAAGGCGTGGATTTTTGGCTCTAACAGCCTTACAAACATTAAATGTGCTTGATTCAAATTCAAAATTTGAATATGAGATGGCTACGCCTCTCTTCCTCATTGAATGCGTGCGCTGAGTGGGTTGGCCGGCTGGCGCATGGCTAACGTGGAGAGATGCTCCTGCATCACAAGACATCATTCCCAATTGATATGAGATGGATAAAAATATGGATCCCATACTACCTATACCACTTACAAGAGTACATATATGTACCCTCCATGCATTTGTAAGAATTGTTGATAAACTAGTGTATCTTTCTATTCTACTTTCTTGGAATAGGAGGCCACAATAAATTGCTCATAAGTCAATTGAAGCAATCGAGAAGGTTCTTTCTAATGCTAGTTTACATGGAGGTAATGTAAAAAATTGCAAAGATACAAAATTGTTAGGGTCTCAAGGTAATGTTCATTCTAAACCATCCATGGGTAGGGTTAAAGAAAGACACTTTATTGTAGATGTCAAACCATCAGAAAAAGGTCAGCGGGAAATTTATAAGGATCTTATTGATGTAGATGATGATTGGATTGATAATGGAAGATATGCATTAAAAAAAAAGGTTTGGATGACACTTTTTGCTTTGTTTCCATTAATGGACAAGGAGAAATTTGAAAAAGGAGATGATATGGATTTCACTAAAGAAATTACACATTTTACAAAATAAATGATTAGAGCATGGGGGCAAAATGAGATCACACATTACATGGTAGGATTCATGCTCAAGACTTCTCCGTGCATCATGTTCAAGACCTTTTATTGTGTCATTTTGTGATTACCAAATTTAATTTATTGTTATTTTTTTGGAAGCACATACACTATGTTCATGGACCATGGTTTTTTAAGGAGTAGGGTAGCTTAGGAATTTGGAATACCCAAGGAATGGAGAAGTATCATAAGCAAGCGAGGGTAGCATATCATACAAGTGATCAACACATAGGTGGTTCAACTCTTTCAAATCCACTTGTTCAAATGTTTCAATGGTTTTATAGACACATAGTATCAAGGTTTCCTCAAGCAGTAGAATCTACTAGTGAAGACTCTATTGACGAATGGATAAGGGATGCACGTACAAGGAAAAAGTGTGAAGCATGTGAACAATCTAAAGGTAGAAATGCTTGTACAAAATGGTGTTCAAGAAGACCAAGGAAGGGTAAAAAATGGGTATTCGATGAAGATATTGACCAAACAAAAACGAAAACTATGAAAAATGAGTATCAAAATGGTACAAATGAAAATGAACTAGCTGCAAGTAGAGGAGATCAGGTAAGAGGCTATGAAGAAGGAGGCACTTAAGGAGTATGTCTTAGATTTTGGTGTTTTATTATATGCAACGTTTTTGTGAGTCTTTTATCTAAATTGGGTGTGAATTTCTCAATATTGTAGTCTATTAATATGTTTGATATATTAGGTTATATGTCATTCACAATAGGCCCTTGAGCCCGTTGTGCAACCCTTTTAACTTCTTATGTGTTGCAATTTGATTATCTATTATGATTGAACAATGTTGTGATTATTAGTATTATTTTATACCATAGAGGTTCATGCACAAATGATGTTTCCACTTGATCCAAAAAGGAACCAGAGAAGGCTAAGAACAACTCAGAACTCATAGAGACAACTCAGGATGCTCGAAATAGCTTCAACAGACAGAGAAAGGGAAAAAATTCAAAGTTTCCAAAACTCAGTGAAAATTGCATGATTGCAAAGAGCAAATTGCAATATTTCTAACGGTGCAAATGACTCGTCAAATAGAGTTACATATTGAAAGATATTTACGGTCAAAGTTTGGTCAACCTAGCCTAGTCAGCAGGGGACGAGTCAACATTCGTACTGTTGACATCAACATCTGTACGCATGACGTCAACATTTGTACAACACACGTGTAAGGAGAAGGAAGGTGACATGTGGCATGCTGACGTCAACATGATGACGTGGAAACATTAGAGGTTGCCACGTGTCACCCGGTTTTGGCGTTTTTGGACTGATCCGTGGACCAATCAGATCATGCCATGTGGCAGTCCATACAGTCTATACGAATGACGTTGCATGTTGATGTGGCATGCTGACTTGGCAGGTGGAAATGTGGACCAGTGAGAGGCCGCCACATGGCCCAATCAGAGGTTGCCACGTGGTAGGCGGGAAATGCCCAAGGACAACCCGTGAAAAAAAATTGGAAAAAAATGGTTTGGCGGGTCCGCCAAACCTAGCCACGGTTTTAAATCATTGGATATGGTTCTAGAGCCGCCGCCAAACTAGCAGAACGGTCATATTATATATATACAATGTAACAAATACAAATCCCAAAAGTGGAGTCTGCGGGGTTTGACCTCGGGACCTCTTCCCACATAAAGAGCCTTAACATATTTTCCCTAACCCACAGGTCGCGGGCCACTACATTGTAACCAACACCTTCAACAATTCTTAAATGTTGCATCCGCCCATCCATGGAGGGGGAGGCGTGTACCATATGACCTTTTGGGCATGCATTTCTATGCAAGTACATTCATTAATGTCGGTTGTAGAGGGCACAAAAATCGAGAGAAATTTCTTCTTGGGCCTGAGAGTGCCAGAGTTAGATCGAAGCGTTGAGACAGTCATTTTTGGGTAATTCGATGCCACAAATTCAGTGTTGTTGTAAGTTTTCTGATCTAAGAATTATTTCTGCAGCTTGATTTCAGAATGAGTTATACTTATGCCTTTTGCCAAATTCTTTTGATGATTTAATGAAAGAGCCTACCCATTTGAGAGTAGGACCCAGATACGTAGTCCCCCAGGGATGAATTTGTGTTTAGATTTGATGCTTATGTCTCTTCATTTTTGAGCTTTTTCTTCTTTAATAGTGCACTTTAATTTATGCTCATTTAATACAATTCTTTATAAGTCACGATGAAAAGATCCCGGATCACCTCTTTTTTATCACCATGGATTTCTTTTTTTTTGACAAAGTATTCTACAACACTATCTAAATGAGATACTTAGTTTCAAAGTATAAATAATAGGGAAATGTTGACCTTTAAGACAATTTTTCAAATATATGTTATGGGGGAAAATATGTTATTCTTCATCCAACCAACCATTTAATAACATCTCAAGTCCACTTTTATCATGGTCTCCAATTATAGCAAACGATCTTCTGTTCAAATATGAGTTGCACCATGCTTTGTATCCCACAATTGTCAAATAGAAAGTCGACAAGGCGGTCAAGGAGAAGAAAACAAGCACACCTTAATGATCTTGAGATACAAGTAATATCTGCTACTTCTAGACATGTCTATGTACCTTTTTTTCCATATGAAAATTTTTCTCTTCTTGCTTCTATTATCTACTAAAGAGTTATATTTGGTATAAGGTATTAATAGGTCACCCAATTAAAATGAGAAAACACCTCTTTATTTTAGCGCTTTACAGAGATCAATCAAAAATACAGTGAAGCTTTTGTTGATAATAGGGTATTGAAGTCTGATATGGAATCATTGAGGGTAAAGGTATGCAAGCATTAAATTTTATTTATTTTTAGTCTTAATGTGGCAATTTCACACTTGATTTGTGCATGTCAATATTGTTAATGTTCAATACTGTTAATTTTAAGAAAACAAAATTACATCAATATATGAAAATATGCCTTGTAATTTTGTTTGCATTGCTTAGTATGTTGATGCTATATCATGTTACCAATATTGATGGAAATGTTTCTTGTCCAGGTACTGTTGTTCAATCTTCCATATCTCCTTGTTCACCATTTGAAGACATTTCCTTGTAAAATGCACCTGGGACATATGAAAGCGAGCAATCTTCTTTGCAGTTTCCCATGCAAAAAACTGTGAAAATTCTTGTATGTGTAGATTCATGTGTGGGTTATGTATGTACTATACCATGCTCAATAGATATCCCTGCTACACAACCCAAATATGTGACCTTGTCCAGGGAGAATTTTTTTCAAGAATTTCTCAATTCATGCTCAAAGATTGAAATCCTTGGTCCTTTTCTGGCATGTATCTTGGTGATTTGCTTTGATTTCATACTCTTGTCATGAAAATAAATTCAATTGTATTTATAGAAGCTATCAAATATGGAGTAGAGGAAGTGGGCCACTGTAAAGAATATTTATTGTTTGTTGGACAAGAGAATTCTCAATAGAAAAAACATAAATAAAATTGCAAAATAAGAGCTGGCATTTATATTCAAGTCAAGGGGTTGCTCAACCAAGCCTTCCATAATAATCAGGTTGGAGAGGTTGGCATGGGAAGATTAAAGAGACAAATGAAAGATTTAGGAACCAAGGTGATTGTTCCAAGGATGAAGGACAAAGGGACAAAACAAAAGCATGTCCATGGGAAATTAAAACTGTCCCATATGCAATTTGGGATAGAGGAGAAAAAGTAGTCAAAGACTCAATAACATAGTGTATCTCTCTAGATTGTAATTTTCTAAGAAATAATAAAGAGTTTATCAAATAATTCTTGTTGGATTTTTCCCACACTTCCTCCAGTGTAATATTTGTGTTCTTTATTGTGAGTGTGTTTTTGGCATTATGTTATTTGCAATTTGAATACACAATCATTGTTGATTTCATAATAAATATTAACACATATTTTTTTCATATGAATTAATCAAGCTCTGCACTATTAAATCAAATTGTCCATAGGATGATTGATTGTAGATCACTCTCTTTGAATAATTTTTATGAACATAGATGTTTGGATACATTGTTTCAAGAATTTCTCAACTCATGCATAGACACTGAAAGCCTTGGTCCCTTTCTAGCATGTATCCAAGTGCTTGTTTTTGCTTGCATTCTCTTTTCATGGAAAAAAATTAAACTATATTTATAGAAACTATGAAACTTGATGGAGTGGAGGAAGTGGGCCACTATAAAGGATATTCATGGTTTGGTGGACAAGAGAATTCCCCATGGAAAATACATCCATACATCTACAAAACAGGTGTTCCCCCATGTACAAGCTCTATGGGTATTCATTATGTTGACATGTCTGAAATATATTATTTAATGATGGACCCAACTGATGGTGTACACGTTGACAATAGGTTTGAACATGGTCTCAAAATATGCTAAATATAGTGCGCTAACCACTCTAAAATAGATCATTTAATGGTGGGCAATCCTTGATGGTGTGATTAAAATTTTTGTAAAAAAACAATTGTGTCTTTACTCCTCGGTCTCTTTTGAATAAGACATCACAAAAGATATTCACAAGACAACATTTCAAAAATCATCAATAAATAATTTCCAATCACAACTATTAAGGTAAATTTTTTTTTTTTACAAAATGAAATTACTTCAATTACGAGACTTGTATAATAAATGATGTGGCAAGAGAAACCATTGTTACAAATTTAGGAGCATAGGAACCATTATGGAGTAGCATGATAAGTATTTGGCAGTGTAATCAACAACTTCCAGAAATATTCCATGATGACTTTTAGAAATATGAACGACATTTTCTTCTCCTTGCTGCTTCATTTCCTCAACATTTTTAGTTTCTTTTGTGATAGGAAAAAAATAGGGGGATCCCTTATACAGTATGAATACTTCTAGCAGTGTTATGGAACCTATCTTATTTCATGGTTTAATTTTTTCAACATCCTTGAAGTTATATGAACAAAGTATTCTCGTGCCACCCTTATATCCCCTAGAATCTGAACCAACTCATCAATTTACAAAGCATATCGAAGAAGGTCTTCTCTTGGTAATATTCTAATTACTTTCACCTGTTGTTCACCTTTTTATTCCTGAGATTTTTCTAGGCTCAAAGAACAATGTCTAGGCATCTCAAAGAAATGGTTCAATTGATTATAAAACTTTATGTTCTAGTTTTAAATATACGATTTCAATAATAATTACTAGAAATATAAAGAGGCATGATCTCATTCATAAAGTTCTTTTAGAATTTCAATAGTATGAAAAGAAGAATTGAGATAAACAAAAATTGAAATATGAAGTAATGTATCCAACATAGATAAATATTACTTCCTTTCTAATAGAAGAAATAACATGAAATTTTCCTGTGTCACGAAACTTCTTGAAAAATTATAAACAAAATATCGAAGTGCATGTCTTACTTTACTCATAGTAAAACAAAGGAAAGGATAAACCTCAATAATAATTTTGAAAACTTACTACAATGGAAGTTGTACCAAATTGCAACACTTGTAACACTGACAAACTGGTTTGAAGAAAATGATTCATGCAGACATATGAAAACATGAACAAGAAACACATAAACTCATGAGATGAAATCGAGGAATCTCTTTCTTTCTATAAATAAAAATATTTATTGAAAAATATTCAATATTATTTGAGCCAAAAATTCACTCCACATTACATTCAAAAGGATTTTTGTAGTTTATCATTTGTAATCAAAAGTGGTTATGCCAACATTACATAGAAATTCTAGAACATGATGTGTCAATTCTTGATTTTGCTGTAGACAATTTGTCAAGTCATTTTAATTGCAAGATTCGATCCCAATCCCGCTTAGCTGGATATTTAAAGGTCATCATCCTTTTATAGGAAATTTCAACTTCACTACATCTCTCATAGGTTGGAGGAGATACAAATAAATTTATTAGCTGCCATAATAAGAAAAAATCATCATCTAATAACTCAACAATTAATTGACCTCTCAACATTCCTATAACTCCTATGAATTTACGAGCATCCTCTCTAGATTTTATCAATATTTGTTTATAATCTTGAAGAGATAGTAAACCATTTTTACCATAATATTCTAGCAGTCCCATTTCAACCATTTTTTTGTAAATATTATTGAACCATTCAACATTTCTATGCAAATGAATTAATTTGTTTTGAGCTTGTTGAATAAGGTTTCGTTTGGTGAAAACCTTTTCAACCTCCATAACCATATTGGTTTGGTACTTGATTCCACTTTTAATTAATTCAACTTTTGATTTGAAATTAAGAGTTTTTATTATCCTAGTAGCCACTTGAGGTCTATTTCCCAACTCTTGGAAAGCAACTTCAATATCCTTTTCAACTTTCTTTTCTAGGCTATTTTCTTCATCTATTATAACAAGATAATTCAAAATTTTATTAATATCTACAATTATCTTATCCCATAACACATTCCTATCTCCTATTATGTAATATTTACCTCCACTTTTACTCTTCAACAGATCATATTCTTCTTTTATTTTATCTTTGGCTCCTTGGTATTTATTTACCTGTTTATCTACTTCTTCCGTATGTTCTCTTAAGACTTTAATTTCATCACTCTGAGAGAATATTTCCTTCTTTGAATTTTACAGCTCAATTTCTTTGAAATTTAGATCAGCTAGTATTTTAGCCAAAACTTTTGAGCGATCTATAGTTATAGGACCTTTGGATGATGATGCTCCCTATTTTAAGATTTGGATCTATTGTTAAAGAAATTTATTTTGCTCATTCAACTGTACTATTTTCTTCAGAAGTTGTTCTTTTTAATGATGAATTGCTATAAGTTTTAGAGTTTGAACATGATCATCATCATTCATATGCAATTTGTTCTTCAAAACTGCAATTTCTTTCTCTTTTAAGCTTATCAACTACTGCATTAGTTCATCATCCTTGGAATTATCTCTTATTCTCAACATTTTCTTTTCCAAATATTCAACTCTTATATGCTTTATCCCGGAGAGTGTTTTTTCTTGCTTTAACTACTCTTTCAATTGATTATTTATCCTTTGCAACTTCTTCATACCAGTGGGATGTTTTCAAGATCAAATGATAAATTTTATACGTTATAATTTCTTGCACTCATAATATGTTGACGAAATGCTTCCATTACTAACAAAATTAATTTTCCCTTCTCAAAATCTAAAGTAGATAATAAATTTTTTTATGTGCTTGCACGAAATTAGCTTATCTTGAAGCAAAGTATGATTGAAATTCCATTCTACAACCATCTCATGTTCATGCTTAAGATCAATTTATTTATTTGGCACACTTATAGGTGTGTTTCTTGCATAAGTTGCCTTCCTTAATTGTTCCATTGTTTGAAGAGATTAATTTTCCTTTATGTGATGAGCATGTACAATATATTCATTTCCTTCTTTAGTTAAGTGATATTGATTATGTTCCCTATAGAAGATTTCTTTCTGATCATACAAATAAGGGCCACCTAAGACCATTCCACATTCATTGAGTGGCACCACATCACATGTTACCTTATCCACAAATCTTGATGAAATTGCAAACTTTAAAGTGCATTGCTTTGTTATGTGCAATTTATGATTGTTTCTTATCCATTTAAGTGAGTAAGGTTTATGATGTATCTTAGTTGTCAATCCCAATTGTTTAACCACTTCCTTTGAAATCAAGTTATATTTAGATCCACTATCTATCAATGTATTGATCTTAGTATGTTTCATTATCACCCTTATGTGAAACAACTTACTTCTATAATCATATCCATCACCAATTTTGCCTGTCAAACCAACTATTGTGATCTTAGTCTCATCACCTGAATCATATCCCAAGTCTATTGGTCGTGTTGTTGTTGCAACTGTTTGCCTCCCTTTCCTTTCTTTGAACCGTTTTGGTCTCGTCTCTAGGTGCAATTGCCAACAATGGTCATCATCGTGCCCTTATTTCTTGCAATGATTGCAAGAGAGATTCTCTTCCTTTCTTGTCATTGGATTTGCTTTATTTCCATTCCCCTTTATTTTGTCCTCTTTCCTTGAAGAAGATTCCCCTAATACACCAACTCATATTTTCCCTTCTTCAATGTATGTTGCTCGAATAGAAACCTCATAAAGATTAGTAGGTCCAAACATAAATACAATGTTACGAATATGTGCAGGTAAACCTCATATATACTTCATAAGAGTTTCTTGGGTATGTAATGGAATATTTAACATTAATGCCATCTTATGAAAGTCATATGTGTATTCTTGCATCGTTTGTCCTTTTCTCAGTTTAAGACTTTGCCATTCAATTAAAGCCTTCTCTTTATCACCCAAAGGATAAAATTTCTTTCTAAGTGGAAAAACAAAATCTTGCCATGATGAAAATACATTACCAACTTGATGTGTGCCATTTTGCAACTTACTATGCCACCAGCTGAGTCTTGTGCCTGCAAGCTGAAGCGATGCCAACTTGATTTGACTTTCCTCATCCTTGATTTGTTGCACACTACAATAAACTTCCATATGTCTGACCCAATTATCAAGCCTCTTGGAATTGAATTCACCATCATAGATGAGCAATTTACATTTCACATCAAGCTTAAGTAAAGGCATATCATTTTTATGTTTATGGGAGTGTTTACTTGCGGTGGATTTTGAAATTGTAATTGAAGAAGAAGAAGATGATGGAGAAGAATGACACATGAGCATCGTGCAAAGCCAAAGCACGCACCTAGCTAAAGAAATAGCTGGACGCGCGGATGAAGAAAAGGGGCACGTTTTTATGAAGACCATTTTTGAATTTTGAACCCAAAAGCATTAATGTAATAGTTAAGAGAAACATACCTGCATTTATGTCTTGGAGATATGAACAAACCTGGGGAAATTACTCCCATCTATCTATTGTATTAAGGCATTTAAGTTTGTTAATGTAAAAGTAGGTAGATATGAATGTTAGATTGGACAGTTTTAGAGCATAGGAGGGAAAACGAATATAGACAACCTCACCCTTGTATCATTTGTAACTTTTGATTATCATTCAGATTTTCATGAGCTAGAGAGTTGTAGCAGAGAGCTGTAGAGAACAACCCATGTACAGGAGAAATTGAGTTAATATATGAAGCTTTGAATCAACTTTCATGGTGTTATGATGTTTACTGTTTACCTTTGTTAAATGGTATGTTTACAGTTGTTTCATTTCTTTGTTATGTATTTGTTTCAATGTTGTGTGGGATGTATGATTTCATGTTGAATGTATGAAGTTTGAGAGGGTAGAATGAGGTTCAATTGTTTCTCTTCCTGAGAGATTTCTTGCAAGGAGTTCAGTGAAACATCTGCAAGGTGTGCATTGACAAGGGTTCTGAGTTTTATCTCAGAAAGCTCAGGAGGGATACCGTTATTCTCATTCCAACAGAAGTGTCGGTGAAGCACAGAAGTCGTGCAAGGTGTGCGCAGGTTAGTCGAGACCTTAGAACTTGTCAACTAAGGTTGAAAGGGGAAGGACTATTATTGCCGAGTGTAGACAGAGTCGAGAGATCAAATACCCTGGAGTATTTGAAAGTTTTCCGCAAGGAGTGCGAGCAGGAACCCTTTTGGAGGCTTGAGTTTGCAAGAGAAATTTCAGGAGGGATAACACCTTTGAACACTTGAAAGGAGGACAAAGATCAAAATACTTCAAAGGAAGATAGAAAGAGTAATCATCGCGCATAAGTTAAGTCTCAGAGAAAGAAGGTCGAGTCAATTTGGGCCAGAGATTCAGAGGAAGGAATTGAACGGTCAGAATTCTCAGTGGAGAACTTGCAAAGTTGCGGGGACCGTAGGATCCAGTAAAGCTGCAAGGTGGTTAGGAGTTGCACGAACCCACCACTCTAGTGTCAAGAATCAACGAAGACCGTCGATTGTGGTCAGTTCGGGCCGTTGGATCATTCTTTTGAACTCGGGGTTGTGAGTTCGGAGCGCAGACCAAATCCTTTGGTTGCGTAAACTCTCGAGTAGTGAGAAGTAGGAATAACCGTTGGATCAAAACCTCTTCGCTATATCACGTATCGGGGTTTCGGAGGTTGGGAGGAATCAGTTTCGACTGCAGAAGTCGCGAAGGGCCGAGAGCCAAGGTCTCGGGAAAACATGTGGTGCGTCCATCAAGTGGGGACTGCATGGTTGACAGGTGGACACTCGTCACCTAGGAGGGGGTCAACACCCTGTTGACTTCTCATGCTTCGGGTTCTCATAAGAAAGTAGCACAAAGTCTCAACAAACCAACTCGCAAAGTTGCGAGCCACAAGAAGTACTAAAGGAGTCAAATCTTCTCTGACTTC
>JASDQU010317542.1:0-13278 GCA_032191745.1 Picea mariana | reverse complement strand
ATTCTGATAACCGAATGGTAATGTGCATGCTGCACAGGTTCATGATCCATTATGAACAAACATTTTTCTATTAAAGCATGATGTTGTATTAAAAAAGGTTAGGGTGAATCCTGACCAAGGATTCTCAAAGAAAAGAGAAGGTAGACCCCAATAGGGAGCGAATTTCAAAAGAAAAGAAAAATAAAAAAAGAAGAAGGGGGGAACAATTTTTCCACCCTAAGAACTTTGAATTGCTTACAAAGTTGTAGGTCTTAGAGGAGCGGCTATGAGAACAAGTATAGATGGAAAAAGAGAGAATGAATAAATGAGTATGTTTGATTGAATAGGCTTGGTGGAATCCATGTTAAGAAAAGGAAGCGAGGCCTTAGAAATAACTCATCTAGGGATAAAAATTCCCAGGCAACGTAGAAAGAGTTGGAAGAAGGGGAGATCCCTCAATTCTTTTCTTGTTGTGTATGATGTTTATCTATGGGATGAGAAAGTTTGTATGTTGATGAAATTAAATGTTTTGACACCATAGTGACGATGGTCATAATATTGTAGAAACATTCGAGAACTGTTTTTGTTGCACTCATGAAGACATTTAAGGAAAATGTGATGAAGTGCATAAAGATATGCTAGGACATGTCTGAAATTTTTTTATTATATTAATGTTATGCACAAAATTTTGAAAGGTAGTTTTATGCCATGGATACCCAAGTAGGGTATGATTCAATAAGAAAACGTTGATTCAATTAGGTTAATAAAGAATCTAATAGAGGATATGAATGTGAGCCTAGAGAGTGTTTCTCATAGACTTGACAACCTGCCTCTTCAACCACAACCACCTCTCTCACCTAGAGAGAATGTTGCACACAGGCCTGACAACCTACTTCTTCAACCACAACCACCTCTCTCACCTGGAGAGAGTGTTGCACACAGGCCTGACAACCTGCTTCTTTAGCTCTGTTGCAACACAAAGAGGAAAAAAACAAGGCTCAGCAAGGAACAGACGACGGTGGAAATCCACACTCAACCAAGGGACTTCATGGACACAACAACCCATAGTTATAACACACATGACATAGACAATTATGAGATGCTCAGGTTTCATAGAAGACATGGGTCAGCTTCACAGATCTGATTTTCAGAGGTACGTGGCTATGCAGAGGTCTAGTGTAGAGACAAAAAGGGTTCTGGGAAAGGATTCCAGTGAACTCAGGTGGAGTATGGAAGAAATGGGCATGCGAACCTCCAACATGATTTGACTCATGGGTTACTGGTTCCAGAGATCCATTATGGATGCCCCAGTTCATGGTTAGACAGTGAGTCGAGAATGGTAAGAGAGCACACAACACAGTTGACACTTCATATTTTAATTGCATGAGCCTAAGTTGACACTTGTCTTCCTATAGCTACATGCACTCCATTTTTCATAAGTTCCCTTTCCAAGAACTTAGGATAACAAAATATATCATGTCCACTTTGGCGTTCAGGAATCAATATTAAAATATTATTCCTCTAGAGGTAAGTCCCCTAGCTTAGACCCTTGGCCCAAATACCTAGCCTCCTCCCTTATCCAACCTTGTAGAAACTTATTCCCCCATCACTCTTTCTTCGTGGTCGGTCTACACATAGCGATGTTTTTATATTAACAAAGTGCATAATTACATGTACAAAACAATCTCCCAACCTTTAACACCTAGGCTCTCTGTCCCACTTGTAAATAATCTTACCAGCTTACAATTGCTCGGCTCACTAGCCTACAAAAAATGTTTACAATACATAGAGATAACTAGGGTTCGTCCTTGGGGTATTACAATCCCCTCCCCTTATTTTTGCACTATCCTCAGTGCAACTTACTTACAAAACATCAACAAGATTTCCAAAATCTTCAAAAATATTTGGGTATTCTTCCCGCATAGCATCCTCATGCTCCCATGTTGTATCCTCAGAACCATACTAGGTCCATAGGACCTTTACAAGCCCTATGGCTATATTTTGAAGCTGCTTTCTTTTCCGATCCAATATGCACACCAGATGCACTTGCAAGACACCTTCTTGCTCCACCTAAATCACATTCCAATCGATTACATGATTAGCATTAGGTATATATTTCTTAAGCAATGAAACATGAAACACATTATGCATAGTCATAGATGTAGGCAATGCAAGCATATATGAAACTGGTCCAATCCTTTCTAGGATTTCAAATGGCCCACAAAATTTGGCTGCCAACTTTGAACAATTTCCCAACCTCAGGGAACTTCTATTGGCTTTCACTTTCAAGAAAACATGCTCTCCCACTATAATATCTCTGTGGGTTATGTTTTTATCAACATAACTCTTATGTCTGTCTTGGGCAGCCTTTAAATTCTGCTTAATTTTTAGCTTTTTCTCTTCCATTTCCTTGAGCAACTCTATCCCAACCACTGCTCTATCAGCTGGATTATCCCAACTTACTGGAGTATTTAACTTTCTACCATAAAGTGCTTCAAATGGGCCCATCTTCAATGATGCTTGATACCCATTATTGTAGGCGAATTCTACCAAGTGTAGGTAGTCTTCCCAATTAGATGGTTTGTCTAGAACATAAATCCTTAGCATATGTTTTATCACTTGGTTCACCCTCTCTGTCTACCCATCAGACTCAGGATGATAAGCTGTGATGAAGTTTAAATTTTTTCTAAATCCTTTGAACAACCCCTTCTAGAACTTTGAGGTAAATATCAGGTCCCTGTCACACACAATTTTCTTGGGAATACCGTGCAATCATGGTATTTCCCTCATAAAAATATCAACAACATTAGCTTCCTTGTGAGTAGTCTTTTGTGGAATAAAATGGGCAACTTTCGTAAGCTTGTCCATCACCACCTTGATTGAATCATGTTGCTTGCCTGTTTTGGGAAATCCTATGATGAAATACATTGTCACTACCTCCCACTTCCACTTAGGAATGGGTAAAGGCTGTAGAAACCCTAGTGGGTGACTGTGCTCAACTTTAACCTTTTGACACTCCATACATCTAGTGATGTATTCTGCAATTTCCTTTTTCATACCTGGCCAAAAGAAATGGCTCTTGATTGCTGCCACAACATTTTGATATCCAGGGTGCCCTGCATAAGGCACATTATGCATTTCATTCAAAATCATAGGTTTCAAGTCTTGGACATTAGGTACATAAATTATGTTCTTGTATAGAGGTGTTCCATCGGCTTCCGATTTATAATTTTACACTTTCTATGGCATCTCACCTTGTTGTAGCTTTGCTACCAAATCCATGTACTGTAAATCTTTATTTGCAACTTCCAAAATTCTACTTTTAATATCAGTCTGGTACATGCTAGTGGTTTTATCATGTAGTTCATGCACTCTTCTATTGATCCCATCAACCACTTTGTTCTCCTTTCCTTTGATATGCTTGATATCAAAGTCATATTCGACAAAGAAACTCCAACCACCTACTCTGCCTAGCATTCAAGGTTGACTTATCAAACAAATACTTCAAACTGTTATGGTATGCCCTTACCTCAAACCTCTTTCCCATGAGGTAATTCCTCCATTTCTTTAGAGCGTGCACTATGGCTGCCAACTCCAAATCATGAGTGGCATAGTTCTTTTCATGCTCTTTTAGCTTCTTGGACTCATAACATATTACAAATCCATTCTGGCTGAGGACTCCTCCCAGTCCCTCTTTGCATGCATTTGTGCACACTACGAAATCTTCATTCAGATCTTTAATCCTTAGGATTGGAGAACTTCTTAGCATTTTCTTCAATCGTTGGAAGCTTTTCTCACAGTCTTTTGTCCATTGAAATTTTTTCTTCTTCCTTTGCAAGGAAGTGATAGGGTGAGCTATCCTTGAGAACCCTGCAATGAACCTTCTGTAATAACCAACTAGACCCATAAATGATCTGAATTCTGTCACATTCTTTGGCACTGACCATTCTCTGATGGCCTCAATATTCTCAGGATCCATGGCTATCCCATCCTTTGAAATGATATGCCCCAAGTAATGGATATTCTTTTGACAAAATGAGCATTTTATCAACTTGGAATACAACTAGTGCTCCCTTAGCACCTGCAACACCATCCTCAAATGTTTTTCATGCTCTTCCTGTGACTTGGAATACACCAAGATGTCATCCAAAAAGACTATGGAAAACCTTTCTAGATATTCCCTGAATACACCATTCATTAGGCACATAAAAACAACAGGTGCATTCTACAACCCAAATGGCACCACTGTGAATTCATAATGACCATACCTTGTTCTGAAGTCAATTTTGGCGATGTCTTTATCCTTAATTATTACCTGGTGGTAACCTGACCTGAGGTCTATATTTGAAAATATCTTGGCGTCATTCAACTGATCAAAGAGATCATCGATCCTTGGCAAAGCATACTTGTTCTTTACAGTCACTTTGTTCAATTATCTGAAATCGATGCACAATCTCAATGTCTCATCCTTCTTCTTCACGAAAAGAACTAGGGCTCCCAAAGGTGACACACTTGGGTGTATATACCCCTTCTTTAGAATCTCTTCAAGCTACAATTGCAGTTCTTTTAGCTCTGGTGTCCTGATTCTATACGGAGCTTTCGACACTGGAGCTGCTCCAGGCATTAGGTTTACCGAAAAATCAATATCTCTTTTCGAGGGTAATCCTGGTACTTTCTGTAATACATCTTCAAAATATTTTAATATTGCATGGTCTTCAATCTTTGAGACCTCATCCTTAGATGCTTCCTCCACATGGGCTGCAAATAATTGACAACCTTTTATGTAGCTCTTCTTCAGCTGCATTGCTGAGATTTCTCTGACAACAAATGCTATGGGAATTCCTTGGACTATTCTCTAATTCCCTTCCTCATCCATGCAAGTGAATTCCTTTCTATGACATTCTAATATGGCATGGTGATGGTCCAACCAATCCATCCCAATTAGATAGTCATAGGAGCCTAAAGGTAAAACATTCAATTCGGCCTTTGTGCTCAATCCATTGATGTCCACTGGACATGACTTAACCAACTCAAAAACCTTTCTCTTGGCTCCTGTAGCCAACTTCACTAACCAAGATTTTCCATTATTTCTTCTTGGTAAATGCAAACTTTCCACAATTCTAGGATCTATGTAACTATGACTATCTCTTGAATCAATTAAAATAGTAAAGGCATGGTTGTTGATCATACCTTCCACTTTAATCATGTTTGATTGAAATTTAGCTTGCTTGTTGTCCAAGGATGCATATATCTTTGTATTATACTACCCATTTCATCCACTGTTTCAACTTGCTGAACATTATGGACAACTCTCACTTTGTCATTTATGTGGGGGCAGTCTCTTTACCTATGATTTCCTTTACAACCCCAACATTCCATAGGTGTCTTCCTTGGCAATTGCCCACCTACTTCAGCCTTCCTGGGCTCTCTAAAACCTGAATGTCCTTGATGATTGTTCCTGAAAAAGGGTGGTTTAGTTCCCTTGTTCCTCTGATCCATTTTGAAATTCTTCTTGTCTTCCCAAACCTTCCGAAAAGTAGGATTTTCATATTGTTGCTCATACAAGCATTTTTCTCTCCTTATAGTTTATTCCATAGTCTTAGGGTCATCATATTGGATCTTGGAACCGATGGAAGGTGGAAGTCCACTTAGATACCTTTGAATTTTGACTATCTCATCTTTGATGAACGAACCATACTTCAACAACTCCAAACAATTCCTCTCATATTCATCAATGGTCATGCTACTGAGCTTGATTTCAAAGAACTCTTTCATCTTTCTGTCATAATATATTTTAGCCAAGTATTTATTTTCAAAATACTTCTTGAATTCTTTCCAAGTAATATCTTTCTCTCTAATGTACTACACCTGCACAAGCTGATCCCACCACATGGATTCCTTTCCCTTTAGTTTATACATTACAATTCTTCCTTCTGCATGAGAGGAATAATTCTTCAGTTGGGAATATTTCCTCATGCCAATCAACCATGTTTCAGCATCTTCCTCCTTCTTCTGTTCTCCATCAAACGTAGGAGGCTTAATCTTGTTCATTTCTCCCTTCATCTCATCCACTCCAAATATCTTGTGCTTTTTGGTAGAAGATGGGCTTGAACTAGTGTGTGCTCTCCTCTCAGAGTGACCTTGGGAGTGATGATGGTGTCTATTAACACTCCTTGTTCTTCCTTCCTTCTTAGGTATCCTATGACTTCCTTCTTTGCTTGAGTCACTCTCCTTATCTAACTTATTTTCAATTCTCTCCGGACTCTGCATCAACTTTAAGTTGAATTATCCCTGTTTTTCCTTAGCTTTCATGAGCTTTCTGCTATCTTCTCAGTGAGTTTGGGAATCTTTCTGCATTCTTTTAATTATTTTCATCATATTCCCTTCCTTATCTATCTATTCTCCATTTCCATTGGAGTTCGACCCTTCAACTCCCAAATGAACATCCATCCCTTTAGCTTCATTCTATGAACTAGAAGCATTTTGTGCCTCCTCCATTTCTCTGCACTTAGTGGCAATTTGATTCAGTCCTGACACTCGTTTAACTCTATAAACACAATGTGCAGTCAACCAAAATTTGTTAGGCCATCATTCCTTAACAAATCCCACATAATTCATAAGCCAAATCTATTTTAAGAAACACTCAGATTTCATGAATTTTCTAAGTTTTGCTCGGCTCTATAACAATTTCAGGCCTTATCAATTTTCTCTTATCCTGAACCCCTACAACCATAGGCTGTGACCAAGCACTAGATCGATAGGCTCTTAATCAGGACTTTGGTTTCCGAAGTCTTCATAATACATCACAACAGACTCTCGGAGTTCCGAATTAACGAACTCGCGAAGTAGGGTGGATCAACGGTTCACATCTACCCAACATCCAATGGCTAACACTCACTATGGAAATTATTCCATCGAAGCTTTAGGACTCTAGAGCTTCAAGACTTCAGGACTTCAGAGCTTTACAACTTCAGGGTTTGGAAGCTTTCACACTTGCTTCCTTCCAATCTCGCGACTTCTGAACTTCTGAATTCTCTATCCTCTGAGCCCACATAATACAGTTGTCACCAACTAAGACGATGGCACGTGGTATGCCTAGGAAGGTCCACATTACCCCAGGTGACATCATTCGGCCCCACGACGTCTACCCTTTCACTTCGAAACTTTGGGCTTTAGAAGTTTGTGCATCTGCACATTCCCCTTCTCCCGACATCTAAAATCTGAAGTTACGGTCTAACGGTAAGGCTTCTAGGATAAACCTCATGCACCTTATCCATATCTGATGGTCGTAAAGGATTTATCCTTTTCCCAAATAGATCCTAAGGCCCACATTACTCTACGGACCAATACCCCTTCTGTCATGGTTTTCGACACCACTACTCCTCCTGAGCTTTGTAACACGACCAAAGTAACATCTTGGCACTCAAGAACATTTTGAGGTTCAAACATAGTTCCTCTAGACACAATTTCCACCTAAAACCTCAGGTCCAATGACCACTTATTCAACCCATTCAGGCTCAGATTCGAAACCTTGGCTGTGAATCTGAATTTTGTCAATTTTGACAACAATTCTTTTCCAAAAAATTTTCTTCAACTACCATGAACATGGCCCATTGTGGCTCAGTGTTGAAAACCTTGGCTCTGATACCATATTGTAACATCCCCAACTATCACCAAGCTACCAATGTAACTACTTTGCTCTGACTTAGCTATGATACCAAACGACAAAGTCCTCTGCCATTCAACAAGACGAGTAACACTATCACGTGGAACATTCATAGATGTATAAATAACATGCATTTTAATCGAAATAAAAAACATAACACAGAGTTAATGTTGCCATACAGATTCAAATGTAATAGACAATAATTCATATATGCAACAGAATACATGATAACATTCAAGCATCATAGGTATGCATAACTTAAAATTAAGCACATAAATTATACTTATCTTTCAACTAGAAGAACACCACCAACTGTGTGCAGACCTTCCACAAAACTCCCAACCTTATACCACACTGCTCATCACTCTTAGTAGTAGGTTAGCCCTGAGCTGGGACTAAGCTCAATCGGGAAAGGGAATCCTAGGCTAGGCAAGGTCAATAGGAAGACACATAGTTTATGAGGAAGGATTCTCTCCCAGGAGCCTCTTATGCCCATTTCTCACAGAGTATCATTCCCAACATGCCTGTCCCACCCCAGGAGTATACACCTTCACTGTCACACAGGACAGTCCATTGGCTGCTTCACCTCCCTTGCCTTGGGTTTCAGCAATAGGCCAAACCGAAGTTATCAGAGCTCTGTAGCAGCTACAGGACCCCTTCCAGGAGAAATCACTTCCACAACACACTCTCTCACCTACAGAGGATTTCTCACAGGCCTGCCAACCTGCCTCTTCAACCAAAACCACCTCTCTCACCTAGAAAGAGTGTTGCACATAGGCATGACAACCTACTTCTTCAACCACAACCACCTCTCTCACCTGGAGAGAGTCTTGCACATAGGCCTGGAAACCTACTTCTTCAGCTCCGTTCTAGCACAAGGATGACAACAACAAGGCTCATCAAGGAAAAAACGACGATGACAAGCCACACTCAACCAAGGGACTGCAACCCACAATTATAACACACACGACATAGACAATTACGGGATGCTCAGGTTTCATAGAAGACGTGGGTCGGATTCACGGATCTGACTCTCAGAGGTGCGTGGCTATGCAGAGGTCCAGTGCAGAGCCAAAATGAGTTATGGGAAAGGATTCCAGCGAACTCAGGCGGAGTATGGAAGAAATGGGTGCACGAATCACCAACACAATTTGACTAATGGGTTACCGGTTCCATAGATCTATGATGGATGCATCGATTCACAATTAGACAGTGGGTCAATAATGGTAAGAGAACCCACAACCCAACTAATGTTTCAAATTTTAACTGCATGAGCCCAGGTCGACACTTGTCTTCCTGGAGCTGCATGCACTCCATTTTGCATACGTTCCCCTTCCAAGAACTTAGGATAACAAAATATATCATGTCCACTTTAGCCTTGAGGAATTGATATCAAAATATTATTCCTCTAGAGGTAAGTCCCCTAGATTAGCCCCTAGGCCCAAATACTTAGCCTCCTCCCTTAGCCAACCTTGTGGAAACTTAGTCCCCAATCACTCTTTCTTCGTGGTCAATCTACACGTAGTGATGTTTTTATATTAACAAAGAGCATAATTACATGTACAAAACAAGCTCATGGCCTTTAACACCTAGGCTCTCTGGCCTACTTGCCCATAATCTTACCAGCTTACAATTGCTTGGCTCACTAGCCTACAAAACATGTTCACAATACATAGATATAACTGGGGCTCGTCCTTGGGGTATTACAACCCATAATTTAAATTCAATATAGTTTTTTTTTTTGAGTTTGAGATCTGATCGTAGATCATACGACCCGTATTCATTATAGATATTATAAAGCGTAGTGGTGGACCCGACCTTTGGCAGACCCAGAATTTTACAAAATGCACATGTTATACAATTGAAATCCGACTATTGTTTAGGACTATAATGTTATGTTGTAATATTAAACCAATCTCAACCATAGATCTATATATCTAATGATTGTTGTAGGTCTGTGGGTTGATTTCATAAGTTTTATTGACATCTACGAAATTAACTAGCATCCAAAGCAGGTATAAGATGTCCATACCTATGTGGCCTAAAACATGAAGAAGTGGTTGTTGTATGCTATTGCTACCCAAGCGGGGTAAGATTTGGGAAAGAAGAATTATGAACAATAGAGAGAGGAAGTCTATGCCAATCAAGGATGAGTTATAATCCTGGCAAGAGAATGCATGAGTAAAGAGTACCATGGGTACAATGACCAATCCAGGGAGAATGGGAATAAAGGTACTCATAGTTAGTGTTAGCACCAGAAGTCACCTCTAGATTGTTGTAGAGGTGAGCTTGATACCCATCAGTTTTATGTCAAAATTAATAGATTTAAGGGGTGGTCTAATGGACACAAACTCAAGATAGTATCGCTTTAACTCAGAAAACTGGGTTGGAATGCATAGACAAGGGAGGTATTGAACTAACTTCAGTCAATAATTTTCTATATAGTGGTGAGTAGGGGGAAGAACTTAGGATAATGAAGTGTTCTGTTATGGACGTCTGGTCTTCCAGCAACCAGAAGAGAGAAAAAAATAGAAGACAAGATCTCCTTGGCTCAGAGCTACAAGGAACCAAATGAAATTATTATGAACTAGAATAAAACATACATCACAATTCAATAATAACTACCTGATTGGATCGCTCATGCCCAGGTATTTTAGCATTGGAAGGAAAAAAACATAGAGAACTAATTAAAACTGGAAGTGATGTCACTATGATCAAATATACATCACATAACATAACCATCCTTGACTGGATCTTCCATGTCCGAGTGTTCTAACACAGTCATTACAAAGAGATGAAAGGTAACTAACTTTCATTAAACAAGAATTCTCAATTGCATATATATGACCAGGTAACGAGAGAGTTCATTAAAACTTTACAATTCAAGAGATTTTCTCTACCATCGACCACTACAAAATATAAAAACTGAGTATATACACTCATAACTGCTAACAGCCCCCAGGGATGCAATTGGACCCCTTCATTCAAAGCTTCATGTTTCTTTTCCTTCTATCAGACTGCACATGCTTTCCTTTGTCAGACGCAAATCCAAGACAACATGGGCTTTGCAGGAAAATTCATGACAAGGCGACCTTGGGATGACAGCCTGCCTCCATGACTTGTGTTTCCATGCTTCCTATTTATGGTTCAAATGAGGTTTCAACCACCTTCTTTAGCTTCATTAACTTCCTTCCTTGGGATCGACACAAGCCTAGACATCCATGAATTCTCTTAGGCATTGCCCCTGACTCGCTGAGTTAAACTTGGTGCCTCGAAACCATGATGCCTCCTTCTGCAGCCAATACAACTCTCTTGATCCATTTGGCGCTGCTCTTTTCAACCACCCCATATGACTGTGGGCCATGACCTCATTCTTATCCGACATGATATTTCTGGGATTCACCTTTTAGGGGTTTTCACTCCACCTTGGCCTCAATATCGCGATGCCTAAAATTGTGAAACAACCACTGAGATCAACGGTCAGACTCGCTTCAAAATAGATGGCCACGATCGCTCCCCTAACAATACAAAATGTCGGCTATGCGATGAGTGTTATCCCCCTTTCTTGGACCTGCTTCCTTTGTGACCAGGTGCTAGGACCATGAGTCCAATTCCCAAAAGTTTTTGCGATTTCACGTTTTAGAAGAAAAAGACGTTGCTCCTGTGATACCTCTGATTCACGAAATCACAAAATAGGGGTTTCGCATTTCAGGGTTTCAGCCTATGGATTCACTTGTTGACGAGAATCCCAACTCCTGATTCCTAATCCTCTAAAATTTTCGATGTCATATCAATGGACCTCTACTCCTAACAATCGGACAACCCAAATATTCCCCTCTTGAATCAGGATTTCGTGCTCCTTGCTACATAATCTCTCAACATTTGAACTCCTGATTCCCGCACTCGCTTGCTTTCGCTTCCATACTAGACCGCTTTCAGTGCTTTGACCTGCAGAAATGAAGTCTTGGATGGCATGGCTGGGACTTCATAAACATGAAGGCTCATTGATAGAGATGAAAAGAGAAATAATCGACCTTAGGGAAAACATAAAATCTTAGGTCCGATATCTCACAGGTGAATTTTGACAAGGAAAATCGGTCGATCAAAAGGATGAAGGCAAACAAAGAAATGTATAAGTTGGGGGGAGAAAAATATAATGGGTCTATAAAAGGGGAAAAAACAGGCAAAAATCACAGAGCTAGGCCAAAACCACAATTCACAGCACATGACAAGATTAGTGGCTAACATTTGGCTCCACAGGGGATGGCATGCTCCCTACGAGCTGCCATGAATGCACCGCTCTAGTGCCTTGCTTTGGGTTATGGGGTCTCTTATTGAAAACAAAATAAAACAAACATAAAACATATATGGTATTTACAATGGTCGGATGCCTATTGCGGCTTTAAACAAAGAACTTTTTCAGGAAGTGCCCATTTACAAGGCCAACAAAAACTTCATCACCCTCCAGACTCTGCAACCTGTAAGTATTATTGGGAAATGTGTCAAAAATATTGAAGGGTCTGAAACAAAGTGCTTCAAATTTACCATGATTTCCCTTGTCCTGTCTCGACACATCCCATTTGAGCACTAGCTCTCCTAGCTGGAAATACTCCTTTTTGTTCTCCCTGTCAAAGGCCTGCTTGATTTTCTGCTGAGGATCATATGCTCTGTCCATCACTTTCTCTCTATTCTGTTTCACTTCTACCAGCTGATGAATCCTTCGGAACATATCATCATGCTCTTCCTGGTACCCTCGGAAGAATTTTTCTACTGGTAAGGAGAGATGAGAGGTAAAAATTGCTTTAGTCCCATATACAAGATGGAAAGGAGAGATGCCCATGGACCGTTTAGCTGTCACTCTATCAGCCCAAAAAGAAAATTTGAGCTTTGAATCCCACACTTTCATGTTGTCCTATAACAGTCTTTTGATGATCTTGATGAGGCTTTTGTTAGAGGACTCTGCTAATCCATTTCTTGTGGATAGTGTGGGGTAGAGTGGATCAACGCAATTATGAAATGCTCACAGAATCAGATCAATGTTTCAACTTTGAAAGATGCAACGTTATCTGTGACAATTCTTCTCAGACAACCAAACCTCCTTATGATATCCTCTAGGAAACCGATGATTACCTTTTGAGAATCACTCCTTGTGGGAATAGCTTCTATCTACTTGGTAAAGTAATTTGTGGTAGTCAGGATCTATCTGTGCTTACCACTTGATGCAGAATGAATTTCCCCAATGAAGTCTAGGCCCCACTACTGAAAGGGCCCTGAAACAACCACAGGTTTCAATGACATGGACTTTAGTTGCTTCTTCCCAGAGAATCTTTGACATTTAACGCAAGACCTGACTTTTGTACAAACATCAACAAATAGAGTAGGCTAGTAGCACCTGGCCCTAATAACTTTGTAGGATGTAGTTTTCCAGAATTGATGTCCCCCACATAGGCTGTCATGGAAATAAAATATAATTTTTTGGGCCTCTTGTGACTCTAAACATCTTAAAAGAACACCCTAAGGGTCCTTCCAATACAAGGCCTGATCAATAAGGAAGTATCTAATTTCTTTGACCTTTAAATATCTTGCCTTACTCATTCCCATACCATAAGGGGGCCTTAATTCCTGCAGAAAAT
>JASDQU010317539.1:10702-21065 GCA_032191745.1 Picea mariana | reverse complement strand
TTTAGTTTCAAGCAGTTCATCGATCAATTCTACCACCCAGTGGTGAGTATGCTCAGCAACAGACCCAAACCTAGGATTAATGACAAAGTTCAGAGGATCCTACATATCTCGGATCATACAAATACTGGTGATTGGTACCTATACCAAAATCACACTGAGATCAGAGTCTATGGGTGTGAGTTAGCCCCATATAAACTGCCCAAATACTTACCTGTCAGAATTTTTTCTCTGGAATACATAAGGCAGATGATAAAATCGGATGATATTCATTTTGTGTCTTTAAAGAAAAAGCAACAGCTCATAATCAAAGGGAAGATTGGGTCTTTCATCTGCAACAATCGAGGTGTCGAGGAGGAAGCAGATAGGCTGCTGAAGCAAATGAAATTCTTCATGAGTTTCACATGGCACTACGATCCGTGCGGGATCATTTTAGAAATGAGGATAAAAAACAAGAATATCTCGTATGTCCACAAATCTAGGCCTGAGGTAGAGAAATTTGCAAACCAGACAAGATGGGAACCAAACACTTTGGTTGAAACAGAACAACGGGACCCCCCGGTCACTGTGTCACAGATAGCCACACCACAAGCTCTGAAGGAGAAAAGGCTTAGGCAGGATCTGTCACCTCCTGTCACTGAAGTGTCATTAGAAGAATTCCAACTGCATACAAAGAGGCCAAAAACCAGTCCAGCTCCTGACCCGGCTGGAGAAAAGGAAATTCCATCCACTACAGTGATAGAGGTTGATCGGTTGCTCCTCAACACAAGAAGCAAGCAGATTATAACCATTGTGTTACCAAAGAAGACTACAGATACTCCACCAATCAACCAGCCAGGCAAGACAGGACCAAAGCTGAGCATCTTTGAGAAATATGACTTGATCAAGAAAAAGAATCAAACTCTGACCAACAGCACATATGCCCAATTCTGGAAGCAGACGTCGACTGCACAACACGGGCTGCTATTTGTGTTCAGCACAGAGAAGGGAAGAATGCACATGGCATTTCTCCAATAACAGGTGCCAGACCCAAAGGTAATCACCGACTATAAAAGGGCAACCTTTGAATTCCAGACCAAAGACGTGCATCATGCCGATCAAATGGATCTACAAAGGCAAACTGGAGAAATGGTTTTCTCCACGTTGGCACATGCTTCCACTACTGCCTCTAGGTTGCAAGTGTCTTTGAACAACGTCCAGACACATTTGAAGTTGGAGAAGATATCATCTTTTGCCAAGGACAACAGGATCAAGACATTGGAGGAACTGGTCCTCAAGATCAAGTACGATCCCTCAAATGTGAAAGCAGTTGAGGAGATGATCAAGAAGAAAAACGCAGACATAGCGTCTTTGAGAAAACAATTGAAGCTGCCACCAACAGTAGACTCGCAAGAAAAGGAAATAGCAGAGACAGAAGGAGAAAAAGACGAGATGCTTAAGTTAATCATGGAGAAGAATGCACAACTGAAGGAAATGGAAGCTGAGATAGAGAAGCTAGTGAAAGAGAAAGAACAGTTGAAACCCATGGAAGTCATTCCATTGAGTGCAGTGCCACTCTCAAGAGTGAGCACAGCATCACTAGCAGAAGTCCCATCGGTGAATCCACTGACGTCTCTGGAAAAGATGGTTGAATTGGCCAAATCTATGGAAGAGATGAACCTGCGGGAGACAAAGATTAGCAGGCTCAAAAAGGAGATTGAGAACCTTCAGGAACTCAAATATTCTTATCAGACCAGTTTCTCCAAGGAAAAACAGGTGTCAGACCAACTCAAACAAGAGTTACAACAGCTCCGAAAGAAAATAGTGGTAGGTAAAATGCTGGCCGAAGTCAAAGAAGTGTCTAGATAGACATCACCAAGTCTATGGATGAGATATGGCCAATGATACAGATTATGTTTGAGCAAAATGAATTGGTGCAGAGACACAAACAGGCCATCGAGAAGATCAGATCAGAATTGGGAGAGATGCCCACACAGGCTAATGAAATCATCAAGTTCCTAAATTCTAAAACTAGAGAGGAATTGGAAGAGTTGAGAATTGAGGATAGAATAGAGAGCATCCTTGAGGTCAAGAACGTCTTGAACAAGAGAGGACTGATGCTACAACTGGAAGAAAAGGTTTAGGCCATGGACCAAGGGGTACAAAGGTTTTTCAGCAATATTGAGGCTCTACAGAAGAAATGTCTTCCTGGTTTGATGGTGATAAATGACAAATTGATNGAAGAAAAGGTTTAGGCCATGGACCAAGGGGTACAAAGGTTTTTCAGCAATATTGAGGCTCTACAGAAGAAAGGTCTTCCTGGTTTGAAGGTGATAAATGACAAATTTATGACGCTCCCAGATTACAAAAAGAGACTAGCCGATGTGGCTAAGGATAGTTCGAAATTTTCAGAGATTCAAGGCAGCATCACTGGCAAGGCATTCCTAGATGCACTTCAGTTGGACATCAGCATACAACATGAGATCCAGTACATCTTCATCACCAGGCCTACTTTTGCCAAGTACACAGAAATGGATGAAGTCTATCGAAGGTTACTCAAAGTCAGCGTTCCTAGTCATCTTCGATGGGAAGAGATTTGTGACCTAATCGAGTAATCGATGAGCTGTCCTAGCCCAGTCATCTATCCATTCAGACGAGGCCATGCAGGGGCCTCACCAACAGTTCACCTAGAAAATAGAATGCAGTTGCGACACAACATCAAACAGTTTCCTAGATTTCTGTAATTTGTTAAGTTAGTTAGGCTAAAAATAGATTTACCACATCATGATCTTTAATGACAGGATCGTTTGTAATTTTGGGTTATAAATACTTCACTTTTCGAAGTATTGAGGGTTGATCTTTACGTCCTGCGAGCTATCAGATTGTAATATCTTTCAAGAGATCTTCCATTAATACAAAGAGGCATTTTTACAGGATTCTTGCGTGTATTCACTGGTGATGTTTTTCTTTCTAAGTTTAATGTTATTCTCGCTTAGTTATCACACTGTTTGCTAAATCTAATCTTTGAAAGTAATGAATGTTGTAGGATTTATCTTTGTATACCCTGTTTCTCACTTTGAAAGATTTTAGTGTTTCATCTTCTGATTTTATGATAAAGAAATTCTTAATTGCTTCTTTGTTGTAATTGACATTCTCACCTTTTCTACTATTTCCACATTTATGCCACTAAAAGAATCCAGGGATTACATTATCTCGCCCTGTGAAAGGTTCCTTTGTTTTCTGGTTTAGATTTTTATTTTCATGGTATAGACCCCATAGCCCAATGGATGTGCAAACTATCTCAGCCAACCCGACAAACACTACAACAACAAAACCAACATATTTTATTTACCTAGCCTAATATTTTAAATTTGAAACATATCTATATCATATAGAGAGATCCCTCTTTGAAGTTGGTAGGGCTAGATCCCAGCTTTGAAGTGGTTGGATAAAGTTACCTCCTGTAGATTTCTTCTTTCCTGACAACCTCTAGGAAATTTATAGGGCGTTAACATAGTGGCGACTCCACTGGGGAACAGAACTGAACAAATTTTTAACCCTCGCATCTTATTTTCCCTAGAAGGAAAGTTTTCTTCTGAAATATTGCAAATCTGAGAAAGAAGTAATGTTTATAGGTTGTTGAAAACTTGCACATATTATTTTTAGACTCATAAAACTAAAAAAGTATATATATAAAAATAAAAAAGAAATTTGGCTCCCAAAAGAGCTTATACTCGATCTCACCCAGACCCAGAACTTGCGATAACAACAGATAATCCAGAACAGTTGCTCAGGAAAAAGACCATTGTTGAAGGTTCAGTAAGTCATAATCCCTTTCAGAAGTCCCCTTCTCTTTCATAGGATCTTGTTACCATTAAGGATCTTGACTTTGACGTCTTTTTCGAACAAAGCCTGTTTAGAACAAAATCTGACAGTTTTGTGGCTGAAACCGTCCTAGACCCAACTGTCTTGCAACCCCGGACTCCTGAAGTTCTATCTCCCACTACTAAACCTCAAACCACTCACTCTGTGCCATCTAGCCCCTCCTCATCCTCATCTTTTGTCACCACTCCATCTATCATCCAGGTTATTGTCCCGCCCCCTCTGCCTATCATGGCTGCCAGATATGCTCCCTTGGTACTGACCGCACCTCTCCATGCTATGCCCCAGGACTATCAAACGAGACTTCCATAGTTCAATGGAACAGGACCCTTGAGCGCACAACAACACGTTGATAAAATGAATTATTATTTTGACCTACAGGAAGTAGGCGAGGCTGACGTTCAAATGAGATTGTTTGCCCAGATTTTGACGGGTGACGTTAAGAAATGGTATAAAAGTTTACGTGTTGCCTCAGTCCTTGACCTTACTGCGTTCCAAAGGAGTTTTCTAAACAGATGGGAGGTAAATAAAAACCCTCTCCAAATCTTGTCAGAATAAGAAAACATCAGAAGAAATCAAGGTGAGACAGTACAAGATTACTGCACCCGTTTCAATAACCTATACAATGCAATTCCAACCGATATTAAACCTTCACAAGGTTTAGCATTAATAAAATCCCTGATGGTTTTGACGTCGATATGTCATATCAATTAAGGGAAAGAAACTCCACCACCCTGGAGGACATGCAGAAAAGTGCAATAAGTGTAGAGGCCAACCTGTTGGCAAAAAGGGAACGACAAAGGACAAAGAGGAGAGTCACAATCAAAGAGGAACCTTCCACATCAACTTATGATTCTAAATTGGATTCCTTGGCCAGAGAAATGGAAAGAATGATGGAGAGACTTACTGTATCCGAAAGAAACCCTCCTAGAGAAAACCCACCAACTCCTCAAATTCGAAATCCTAACTTCAGAAGAAACCCTCCTCAAATCAGGTAGAGAGATCCTAGGGATCAAAGGGAACAGAGAGGTCCTGATCAACAGATCAGACCTCCCCTACAAGAAAATTATGTTGATGAAGGACATGAAGTAATTGAAGAACTGGAGGATACTCACATAAACATCATGGGAATTCACGATAAAGAAGCTATTTTCCTTACCCAGGAAGAGTAAGAACTTTTTCTTCTCAATCAAACAAAGGTAAGTGAAGAAGCTGAAGACGTCGAACATCAGGCATTTGAAAATGCTATTTTGGAGGTATATCGGCAATACAATCTGCGAAGTAATAAGATAGATGGAAGTTCTCCAAAAAGGTGACTGAAATGAAGAAGACAGTCGAGAGCCAAAAAGCCTCTAAGCCTTCTGCCGAGAAGAGTCCTCAGAAAGGTAATGCTGAAGTTCCAACGAAAAGAAACCTTACTATTTTGAAAAGATCATCGTAGTCTGAGGTTTCATCGACTAACCCACCAAATACTTCTAGCCAGAAGATTGTGGTGGATAAGTCAAAATTGTTGACCCAAAGCAGAGCACCTACACCTTTCAGCCTCGAAGGGGAATTAGCCAAAGTAAAAATTCCCATTCCCCTTTCCGAGTTGTTGAGCAAAGACGCTTACCATTCACAGGTGATTAAAGCGCTGACCATTGAACCTGATATAGGCATGAAGGCCTTAACCGTTGGATCAGCGAATCAGTCAGATACTGTGAACCTTACATATGACCAACCTGAACTCGTGTTCAGACCAGAAGTGGATGGTCAGACCGATAATGGTGTTGTCGCTCCTTTTTACATCAGTCTTAATATACACGAACTGATTCTGCATAATGCTATGTTAGATTCAAGTGCTTCCCATAATCTGATGCCTAAAGAAGTGATGGAAAAACTGGGACATGAGGTTACTAGACCTTACAAGGACTTACACTCATTTGACTCCAGTAAAGTTAGATGTATCGGTTTGATCAAGGATCCGTGTATCAGACTGGTTCAGATTCCCACAAAAAGAATGGTCATGGATGTTGTGGTTGCAGACATTCCCCTGAAGTATGGTATGTTGTTGTCCCGGTCTTGGGGGGMCAAGTTGAAAGGTACTTTGCAGTTGGATATGTCGTATGCCACTGTCCCATTTTTTGGTCAATAGAGAAGACTATACAGAGAAACATTGATGAAGTACATGGTTAGCAGCCAAGAAAAACCACATAACTATCCTCTGTACTCTGCACATTCTGACCTGGACTCCTTCATCCTATACAACGATGGTGATATGGGAGAATAAATCATTCAGCTGGAAGAAGATACATCTGGTCCGGACGAAGGCCAAGAAGTCGTTGAGGCAGAAAGAAAGAAAAATGTGATAACTGAAGAATTTCCAGCGGATTTCTAGAGCATGGAATTTGATGGAGCTGTAAGAAAAGAAGGAGTTGGAGCAGGAGTTTGGTTGCACAATCACAGATCCAGGTATTCGAAAAACCATTCTTACAAATTAAATTTTCAATGCACTAACAATATTGTCGAGTATGAAGCCTTGATGCTCATCCTGAAACTTCTAAAGAAGGTTGGTGCCAAACAAATTATGGTAAGAGGTGATTCCCAATTAATAATCAAGCAAATTAAAGGTGATTATGCAAAAAAACACCCCCGTCTTAGAGATTATAAGAATGTTGTTCTGGATGCCCTTAAATGTTTCACTGAAGTTGATTTGCAGGTGATGCCTAGGGGACAGAATATTTTGGCAGATGGGTTAGCTATGTCAGCAACCACATGCAAGATACCTTTTCGATCCACTCGCCCATACACGGTGGAGGTGAAATGCAGACCAACTGTTCCAGACAACATCAGATATTGGCAGGTATTTGGTAATGATGATCAAATTGAAGATTTTCTGCAATATAAAAATGATTTCAAGTGTACAAACATAGACTTAGAAAATGAAGATGAAAATGTAAAAAGACCTGATTTTGGAAATGATAGTGTAAATAAGATAGATTCAAGAGAGTTAGGTGATGATGAGATAGAAGATGATGTTTTGCATTTGAAAAGTAATGTTTTACCTACGGGTTTAGTTCTTTTAGAGGACTTATTGATTTTAATGATGTAGCTAAAAAACCGAAAATTGAAGCCAGTGGCCAAGAAGTAGAAGATTGTAATATAGGGACAGAAGAGAAACCCAGGATGGTGAAACTTTCCAAATCATTACCCCCTGAGCAGAAACTCAAATACATTGATCTTTTCAAGGAATATTCATACATATTTGCCTAGGGTTACGAGGACTTGAAAGCTTATGACACTAGCATCATACAACATAGGATTCCAATAAAAGAAGACCAAAAACCTTTCAAACAGAAACTTAGGAGAATCAATCCCAAGCTACTTCCCCTGCTAGAAAAAGAAATCAAAAAAATGTACGATGCTAAAATCATAGTCCCGTTACGGTTTTCCAAATGGGTTTCAAATTTGGTCCCAACACGAAAGAAATCTGAAGAAATCAGGCTTTGCATCGATTTTCGAAATCTGAATAAGGTCTCTCTGAAGGAACATTACCCACTGCCAAAAATGGACCACATATTACAAAGGGTAGTCGGATCCAGTCGAATCTCTTTACTGGATGGGTTCTCGGGTTATAATCAGGTCCTCGTTCACCTAGATGACCAAGACAAAACCACTTTCACAACACCATGGGGTACTTTCAAGTATGTGAAAATGCCTTTCGGGTTGATGAACGTCGGGACCACTTTCCAAAGGGCGATGGACATCAATTTTGTGGAAGAACTCGGCAAATTTATTGTCATCTATCTGGACGATGTAACTATGTTTTCCTAATCTGACAATGAGCACTTACGACATCTCAGACGAGTTTTTGAGAAATGCAGGAAATTTGGGATTTCTTTAAATCCTAAGAAGAGCCTTTTCGAATTAGAGGAAGGTAAACTGCTAGGGCACATAATCTCCAAGGATGGAATTAAAATAGACCCTAACAGAATTGAGGCCATTCAGAAATTAGAACACCCAAGAAATATCAAAGAGTTACAGTCTTTTATCGGAAAAATAAACTTTCTACAAAGATTCATACCCAACCTGGCTAAGCTTCTCAGAAACATCACAAACATGTTAAAAAAGGACACAAAAATAAAATGGGACACCGAGTCCAGGAAGTCTTTTGAACAGGTCAAACGCGCACTCACGCAGGCTCCAGTCCTGATCAGTCCTGACTTCACCAAAGAGTTTTATCTTTTTTCTTTCGCCTTTGAACATACCATTGAAGCATTATTATTGCAGAAAAACAACGAAGGGTATGAATAGCCCATAGCCTTTTTCAGTAAAAATTTAAGAGATGCTGCTTTGAATTATAAAATAATGGAGAAACAAGCTTTTGCCTTGGTGAAAGCCATAAAAGATTTTAGAGTATACATTCTCCATTCCCACACCATTGCATATGTTCCGAATGTGGTAGTAAAAGACATTTTAACCCAAGACAATCCGGATGGCCGAAGAGGAAAATGGATTGCTATCATTCTAGAGTATGACATGGAGATTAAGCCTACTAAACTGATTAAAGGACAAAGTCTAGCAAAGTTAATGGCTGAATCAAATTTCCATGCTCTTGACATTAATTTCTTAGTTGCAGCAGATGAACAGGGTGAGCAGGCGACTCCAAGCGTGAGAGAGGTATTTCTCAACTCTCCATGGTACGCAGACCTGATATTTTTTTTGCATAATTTACAAGCTCCCCCTGGTCTGACCAAGACTAAAGCTAGGTTTTTGAAATTGAAATCATTAAAATTCTGTATTATAGAAGGCAATCTATATTGGAAATATCCTGGAGGTATTTTTTTAAATTGTCTATTGAAGGATGAAGCTGACAAAGTACCGCAGGATTTTCATGCAGGAGACTGTGGTGGTCATCTGAACTGGAAGGCCACAGCAAACAAAATCCTAAGAGCTGGATTCTATTGGTCAACTCTATTCGTCGACGTGCATCATAAAGTGACTTCGTGTCATCAATGTCAGTTGTTTGAAGGCAAAATGAAACTTCTTCCTCTACCCCTGAAACCGATCTCCGTTGAAGCCCCTTTCCAACAATGGGGATTAGACTTCATCAGAGAAATACATCCTCCTTCTTCGGGCCAGCACAGGTGGATTCTTACAGCCACAGATTATTTTACAAAATGGATCGAAGCAATACCAAGCAGGCAAGCCACTGATTCTGTCATTATTAAATTTCTTGAAAATAATATCTTGTCTCGTTTTGGATGTCCTAGAAAAATTATAACTGATAATGCAGCTGCTTTTCGATCTAAGAAACTCATAGATTTATGCAACCAGTATCATATTGGTTTGGGTCATTCCACATCTTACTACCCTCAGGGAAATGGGCTGGCAGAATCATCAAATAAAACCCTGGTAAACATTATCAAGAAAACTTTGCAAGAAAACAAGAAGTCGTGGCATAACAAGTTGGTTTTTGCACTATGGGCAGATAGACTGACCACCAAAAGGTCAATTGGTATGTCACCATATCATCTAGTCTACGGCACAGAAGCAATTTTTCCCACTTCCTTAGGAGTTCCTGTCATGAAATTACTGCAATACATACAAGCCGAGCCGAATGATTCCAAAAGAAGGATCAACCAGATGATCCATTTGCAGCAGTCCAGGGAAGAAGTATACAACAAGACTCAGGTAGTCCAAGAAAGCATTAAGAAGATTTTTGACAAAAGAACCAAGGAAGATGATTTTGAGCTAGGAGATTTGGTGTTGAGATGGGATTCCCGAAATGAAGACAAGGGAAAGCATGGCAAATTTGATAGTTTGTGGAAGGAACCATACATGATTCAAGAATTCAGAGGAAATAACACTTTCTTTCTAAACAACAGTGATGGGACAAATCTTCCAGGAGGACCTGTAAATGGCAGAATGTTGAAGCATTATTCACCGCCTCAGTAGAGACCTGAAGTCACACTTTCCATTGTACAAACCATTTTTTATTTTGCTTGCGAGTTTCTGAGTGAATAACTTTGGTCTGTTGGTTGAAGCCTAAAGAGAAGGTCCTAATTCGTTGACCACTGTTTTCTATTTTTCAAAAATAAAACCAATCAAGCGACGAAGGAAACTAGGGAGGAAGTTTCAGAACAACAGGAATCAGGATTCTTGGCACTTCACAAGGAGAGTACCATCCCCAGGTAGAGCCGTTGTTATCACCCTATAATTTATAGGATCAACTGGTGACTGGAATGTTATCTCTCTAATGTTTTTTGTTTGCCAAATGATTTTTCATTCTGGAAATAATTTTAGAAAAGAAAGAAAAAGAAAAAGAAAAAAGAAAAGAAAGAAAAAGGAAAAGGAAAAAGAAAAAGAAAAGAGGGCATAAAAGAATTTAAATAAGAGCCCCATGCAGTAACAGTGACTTGGTCCATACCTTTCAAGCATGGCCAAGTTCTTTTAAATTGATGTTGATAGGAATAGTGAATAAGCTTGGCTAAATTGTTTAATCTTAGCCAAGTGATCTAGGTTA
>JASDQU010317537.1:0-11037 GCA_032191745.1 Picea mariana | reverse complement strand
TGTTGTGTTTGCAATTGAGTAAACTTGAAGTGCTTAAATTAAATTGAAATTTAAAAGTGATATCAATATTGATGATGAAATCTTAAATAACATTGATATTGACAAATTCAAGACCAAAACAATTGACCGTATTATATGATGTCATGTTCAATGGAGTTTTGAATTAAATAAAAAAGAACAATGGTAACACAAACTCAAATATTGAAAGGTTTAATAAAGTCCCATAAGTTAAAACAAGATGTTTCATTAATGGGTATGAAGAAGTCGACAAAAAGATACAAAGGTGTAGCTAAATGTATCTAAAAACTTAACTGATGTAAAAATATTTTTTGGAAGATCAAGAACAAAGGATTTTAGCATTGCACGCAGAGCAATACAAATAGTGATTGCATCATTGGATACTACAAACAAATGTTTATTAACAATGCAATTGGAAAAAGTATTGGGAACCATGCCAAAAACATTGTACAAGCATAACAATTTCTAAATGCCATTAAATGAAAATTTTGAACTTGCTTGTTCCACGATTATTTATAGGCGATCCTACAAATATGGACTTCTAGAAATGGTTAGAGCTTGGTGTATGAATATTGGGTAGTAAATTCTCATGTTTCACTGAATACAAGGGATGTGGTGCAATAACAAATATCTAGGTTAATATAGAACCCATGAAAAATATATATTATACATAACTCAAATATAACTGTTCAATAAATTCAAAAAGGAACGTAGTGATATTAATGTTGATGTTTGGTAGTTGCAAGAGGAACTTTCCCTCCTATATGACCTTTCGTAGATACAGAGAAGATTCCAGAAGCAAGAGATCCAATGGACAGATGCTGAAACATCCTAGAAGAGAAGTCAACCAAGAAGAATTATAATAATGAAGTGGCACCTTTCCAGAGAAGAAGTCATCCCAGTCTAGTGGTCAGGAAGACTATAAATGGAGGATTTCTTGGCTCATTTGTTCACTCACTCACACTCTCTCATCCATGCAGAAGCAAGGAACAATTTTGGAGAAGCTGACGTAGTAGCTGCAATTGTTTGGTTTATTCGTGTTCAGTCTTTTGGTGTCTCTCTCTTGTGTGCTACTCCTTGAGGAGGTGCACTACCTTGGTATAGAGATGTTTTTGCAGTTGTGGTGGTGTTTCTGGTTGAGCTAGCCTTTGAGCTAGGGTTTATCTGTTTTGGACTTTCTTTGAGAACATAATCTATCTAAGAAAGGTTGTTGGGTTTTTCCCCTATTTGGGGTTTTCCCACGATAATTCTCTTGTGTTATTTTGTCTCTGTTTATGGTGATATTGCTTAGTATGTAAGCAATTTAATTCTAAAGAAGTAAAAGAACACTACTTCTCTATAAGTAAAGAAACACTAACAGGTTATGGGCCCACTCCACGTTGTCCCTGTACGGTAAAACCTTGACAAGCTCATTGAGCACTAGTTCCAAAGGTGTTGGGACTTTTCTTACATAGAGAAGTGTGCCCTGCCCTTGTGCACCCCCTGCAACACTCACGATTCAGTTTGGTGAAGTTTGAGAAAATCAAAATTTTTCAGAGCTAGGGTTTCTACCAGCAAAAAATGTCAACTAGCATAAGAGTTGAAGATAGATTGGATGAAGAAGATAACTTCAGATCTAGGAAGAAAAGAGTTCTTATCATTCTAAAAGAGAATGATCTATTGGATTACGTTAAGAAAAATATTCCAAAACTTGAAGATGAAGAAGAAAGAGCATAAGTCAAAGGATGAAGAGTTTGTTTTCTATCCAGTAGTGCTTCCTAGCACATGACCATGGAGTAGGAGAAATAATAGAAGGAAACTCAAGCAAGAAAACAACAACTAGACTAAAGGTCACAAGTGATAGCTCTGAGAAGGAGCCATGATGACGTTTCCAGGAGGCAACATTTTAGATGGTCTCTATCCAAGACATGGAGCAGATTATCCAGACATAGAGTTGTGTATACAATCGTACATATCCATGTAATGAAAGAAGGAGGACAAAGTCAGAACCTTTTGGAAAGAAGGGTACTCTTATGGGATACAAGATTATCACATATGGATATTGATTGTAATGAGAAGAAGGCTCAAAATATGATTATACATAAGTTGATCACTCTTCAAATCATCAGGAAGAGTCAGTGGAGCCAAAATGGCCTACCTAGAAAAGATGCAACGAAAATAGGTGGCTCCGGAGATCATATAGAATCAGAGGAAGTCAAGATTCAGAGGGAGCATGCAGAATCAGAGTGAGCATGATCTCAGAGAGAGCCAATGGATTAGAGACTTTCATTCATAAATTATTCCTCCTTAGATTCATATGGGAGAGAGAGATATCTTCTAGTATTGAAAAACATGTGCTATGAGTTGAGGAGGCTAGATCAAAGTTACATAGGCTTCGAGGAGATATAATACCTCCTGGGAGGATTCCCTTGTTTCAGTGACAGAGGAGGAAGCCAGTCAGAAGGACTGAGATATGGATTTTTCCTTGGTTCTGAGACTAGAAGGGAAGTCTATGGTGACTTCCAAGTTCATATATAAGATCAAACATGTTGTAGATGGAAGCATAGAGAAGTACAAAGAAAGACTTGTGGCTAGAGGGTTTTCCCAGAAAGAGGGAGAAGATTATGATGAGACACTTGCTGCAGTAGCAATAAGAAGTGTACATAGAGTAGCCACAAGATACATGAGAATGAATCTCATGTTTCCATATTGAAGAAATATTTGTACGGGCCTAAGTAGACACCCATGGCATGATATGCCAGATCATATAATTATTTGATGCGATTGGGTATGGTTTCCCATTGATCCTATATGTACATGACCTGTTCCTAACAAGACATGAGAAGCTCATAGTCGGATGCAAGAGAGATCTCTCTTCAGAGTTAAAGATGAAGGATCTAGGTCTAATGCATCACTTCTTGGGATTGGAGGTCTGACAAAGATTAGATGAAATTTTCCTTAGCTAAGAAAAATATATTGTTGAGATCCTATAGAGATTCAGGATGATGGAATGCAAGTCCATGGCCACACATATGACGATAAATCCGAAGCTCTTGAGTGATTCCTCTTCAGATTTGGTGGATCCCACGATGTATAGACAAATGATTGGATCCATCATGTACTTGGTTAACACCAGGTCAGACATACGTTTTGCAGTGAATTTCTTTTTATTGATAAAATTATCGTGTCATTTATCCCTTTGATGTTGTATCATTGTGGATCAATGTAGGGCATCCTGCGATAGTTTGTCCAACTCGTTGATTTGGAGCAGTCTTTGTTTATGAGCCTTTGATAGTTCCAACCCAAGTTTGACTGTTGTCGTTAATGTATGAATCTTTGTTTTAATGGGAAATAATACCCAATTCCCATAGAATAACTCATAAGGTGTGCATCTTGTAGTAGTTCTCTAGGTGGTCCTATAGGCCCAAAAGGCTCCGGGGAGTCTATCATCCTAATCCTTGAGGTGTAATCTGATGGTTTTTGCAATGATAGCCTCAAGGATTTTGTTAGTGCCCTTTACTTGTCCGTTTTCCTGCGGATGATATGGTGTTATTATTCTGTGCTTGATTTTATAGTTATCCATCATATCTATGACAAGTCGTGATGTGAACTGAGTTCCTTCGTTGATCACTATCCTCCGTGGTATTCCAAACCTTACAAAAATTTTCTCGTGGAGAAATTTTACTACCTCTTGTTCGATTACTATTGGAAGTGCCTTGACCTCCATACATTTTGTGACATAGTCTATACAAACTAGGATGTAGGAGTTTCTATGATATGGGGGATTTATTTGTCTCACAAAATCAATGGCCCACTTATCAAAAGGTTCTAACACCATCTATGGTTGTATTGGCATTTCATTTGTGTGTACAGGTCTACTCATGCATTGACAACTGTCACACCTCTTCACATATTGTTTGGAATCCCTGAAGAGTGTGGGATAGTAATACCCTTGGTGAATTATTTTGTACCCAGTTCTTTTATCTGCAAAGTGGCCTCCACATGGCCCATCATGACAAGCCTTTAGTATCTCATGGACTTTGTCCTCTCGTACACACCTTCTCATAATCAAATCAAGTCCAATGTAGAAGAGGAATCCATCAATCCATGAGAATATTTCTCTTTTCCTTACTATACTTTCTCATTCTTTAGGGTTCAGGTAATGTGGAAGTTTTCCTGCAACCAAAAAGTTAGCAATATCCGCAAACCAAGGTGAGTAAGTAGACTAGAAAGAGGTGTTCATATGGAAAATGATGTTCTACTAGAGGTTCATTCTCATTATATGTTATTGTTGAATGAAAGTCAACCACTATATTTTCTTTTCCTATTTTGTCTAAGATGGTAATATCAAATTCTTGCAATAAGAGAAACCATCTAGTAATCCTTTCATTTGTGATTGGTTTTTTCATTAAATATTTAATAGCAACATGATCAATATGCAAGATTACCAAATATTCAATAATGTAGTGTCTAAACTTGTTTATTGCATGAATAAAAAAAAGGAACTCTTTCTCAGTCATTGCATAGTTTAGTTCAGAAGGTGGGAGATTCTTACTAACATAGTAGATTGCATATGGTTCTTTTCCTTCGAGTTGTCCAAGGATAGCTCTGATGGTCGTGTTAGATGTGTCTATGGAAATGTGGAACACGAGGGTCCAATTGGGTCCTCTTAGTATAGGTGCTTCAAATAATTTAACTTTTAAGTCATCAAGTGCATGCTAGCATGTCTCTATCCACACAAACTCAATATATTTGCCAAGTAAAGCAAATAACGAACGAGCAATACGTGAAAAGTTCTCAATAAATCTCTGGTAATAACCAACATAATCTATAAATATTCGTACTTGTTTCTCCAAGGTTGGAGTTGGAAAATTTAGTATTACTTTATTTTTTATGGATTGACTTGAATACCTTTATTTGAGATGTGATGTCCAAGTACAATGTCGTCAATTGCCATCATAAAACACTTTTCATTACTTAGGGTGACATTTGACTCCTTGCACCTAATTAATGTCTTTTCCCGATTGGCTAATGCTTCATCAAATTCGTCCCCATATGTTGTAAAATCACCCATATATATTTCCACACAATCACGAACGAGATAAGAAAATATACCTATAAACGACTTGTTGAAAGGTGGCGTGGGAATTACATAATCCAAATGGTAGAACACGGTAGGCGAATGTCCCCCAAGGACATGTGAATGTTGTTTTCTCTTGATCTTTAGGGGCAATTTGAATTTGGTTGTATCCATTGAATCCATTGAGGAAACAAAAATACTTCTTCCCTGCGAGTGTGTCTAGGACATGGTCAATAAATGGTAATGGGAAGTGCTGTTTGTGTGTTTCTTTATTCAATTCTCGATAATCTACACAAATTCTCCATTTACCATTTTTCTTTGGTACCATTACAAGAGGGGAGACCTACTGGCTATCAGAAATAGGATATATGAAATTATCCGTAAGTAATTTATGTAGCTCTTCTTTGACTATGTCTTTCATTGTCGGGTTCATTCGATACTAAGGTTAACGAATGGGTCAGACTCCTTCCTTAGCCTAGGATTACTCTGACATGAAGAGAATCCATCCGGACCTATGTACACATCATATATATATATATATATATATATATATATATATATATATATGATGTGTACATAGGTCCGGATGGATTCTCTTCATGTCAGAGTAATCCTAGGCTAAGGCATCACTATGCTTCCACAACACTTGAACCAGTCCCTCTTTCTGTTTTTCGGCTAGTCCTTGGTTGATTTTCAAGTTTTTCCCTGGGATAACTTATATGGTTTTTATGAGTTATCCTTAAAAATTTTCTTGTACGGGTTCGTGTTCAGTAGGTGAGATGCTTGTGGAGGCTAAAGAAAGTTGATTTTATGGTTTCATAATATGGTCAATAAGATGTGTGTTTCCTGAGGAAGAGGGGGAGGCTATAAAATCATTGATTTTGTCATCCTCTATTTTATATCTTATGATTAAGTATTGATCTATGGATAGGACTTGATGGTCTTCTTCATATTCATCACTTTTTTCTCCATCAACCCAAAGTGGTGTTTCTAAGTTGAGACCAGGTTTGGCAGGAGGGTAAGAGTTAATTGTTTGGTGGAAGTCCCATGGGAAATTTTCATGTTTCCTGACTGACAACCGATATAAGCATCAGTCGTGGCCAACCATGGTCGTCCCAATATTAGAGGGTACCCACCCAGAGAGGTTTTAGGTTGTAGGACCATGAAGTCAGCAAGATATTCCCATGAATATACAAATATCACTACATCTTCCAAAATTCCTTTTGGTTCAATGGTGGATCTATTAGCGAGTTGAAGTACAATGGGGATTTCCCTAAGGCCTGTAATTCCTAAGGCTTGCATGGTATTGTGTGGAATAACGTTGATGGTGGCCCCTAAGTTAATTAGTGTGTTACTAATACATGCATTATTGATTTTCACATTACCGACTGGATTTCTAGGGTTAGAATACTTAGTGGTGAGAACTTCCCCCATCATTAGGTCTAATAGTTTTCCCATGACGTGAACAGTTTTGGGATCTTTTTGTTTCCTACCGGGCTTCCTCAGACAAAGTTCCTATACTTCTTTTGAATAAATCAATATGTCCTTATTGTCTTGGAATAACGGTATTTTGACACACATTCGTGAGCTCTCCTAAGAAATCAAACTTAGGTTGTGTAGAAAGTTTGTCTTGGTTTATCCTTTCAGGATAGGGTGGGTCCCAAAGGGAAGGGTGGGAATTTTATTCTTGAAGGTTCCTGAGGTTGTTTATGTTTTGATTCTTCACTTGGGATATCCTCATTTATATATTCAATGTTAATGCGAGGATGGTCCTTGGTTACATTCTTCCCAGATCTAAGGTGAATCTCATTACAGTCCAGGGAGAAGATGGAATAAGTGGGGTAGGTTGCAAGTCCAGGAGCTTGAGGTGGTTGGGTTGGCCTCCCATTATTTGGGTTAGGCATATGTTTTGTAGGGAGTTGTGGTCAAGGAGGGGTGGATGTAGATGCCTACATCTAGGGTGGAGGAAGAAGCCACATGGGTGGCTATGTAGGTTGTTGTGGTCCTCCCATGGTGGGATTAATCCAGCCTTGTTTCCACAGATGAATAGGAGGAGAATATACCCATTGTTGAGTTGGCATACCCCATGGTTGAGAGGCATATTGAATAGAAAGGTTAGTCTAATATGAATTGAAATATTCATATTGGTCTAGGATCATACCTTGAGGCCTAGGATGCCAGGGTTACTTTTGAGAGACGTAGAAAAGTTGTTGCATATTCCATAGACTTTGATATGATCCAACAAACACTCCATTTTTGGATGCTTTGTTCTGAATTTGGGAAAAAGATGGCCAATGCTCATTCTATTTCTTCTTGCTTCTTCTTTATCTACAGTGTATCCAATTGAGAGCTTAGGGAATTGAGTATGTCAGTCTTGAAGCTCTATAATATGTTCCCAATTTCTTCCCTTGTTACTTCACTTCCAACAGTCCTTCTTGTCCTTGCCAATATATCTTTCAACCCTTTTCTTGTTTTAGATGTGCCTATGGAATACTTATGACAAAGTTCCAAGATGATACCATATTCTAGCTAAGAGACGTCTCCCCCGCCCATTAGGTTGAGGAGTTCCATACAATTGTATCAGATCCTTATAAAAAATAATACATTTCATGTATCAGGAGCTAGGTCTCATTGTTTTTCCCTTTGCAGGTTATAGGTGAATCGCTCGACATAGTCTTCCGGGATCTCATCTTCATGTTGCATCATCTTGAAAAATTCCTCCCTTATTTCCTTATCTTTGCAGTAATCTTGGTATTTGTCCATAAATTTCTTTTTAGTTAGCTCCCATGACCAAATGTTGTCCTTTTCAAGGCCCTTGAACCATCGTAACGTATCACTCTTAAGTATGGCAGAAAAGAGCTTCAATTTCTGGGCATCTGTCGCATAGTCATAGCTTCTGCAAAGTACATCGAACTCGAAGAGGAAGGTATCAAGATCTTCCTTAGATAGCCCATGAAAGTTCGGCAACACTGAGTGAGGAATGTTCTTCATCTTGGTTTCTTCATTTGTTTCTTTGATTGAGAATCCAAAGGTCGTGGGTTCCTCCTTAACAACCTTGTGAGCCATTTCTTCTTGAGGTTTGTCCTCTGCTTCCCAATGTTCCTTAGGAAAAAAGAACTCTTTTAAATGATATTGCTTGTTGATTTGTTCCTCGCATAATGGGATCTCAGTATGCAAATGTCCTTTACATTCTCTGATTCCCGAGGGAATGCCTCGTGCTTCTTATTGGCAAGAGAACCAACGGTAGGTAATATGTAGTTAGGTTGGTGATGTTCCTTCCTCATTTGTGATTGACCTGTACTATTAGTTTTTGTGGGTTTTTGGAAGAGCTAACAAATCTACCTTGTTGATCTCTAATTTTGGGCATAGAAAAATTTAAGAAAACACCCTATAAATTACTAAAAATGAATCACAACAACTATTTTAGTAGAATGAATGAAACAATCTACACAACTACGCAACATTATTTTCTTTTGATAGTTCCCCGACAACAACGCCAAAAATGACGGACTTTTCAATTACTTCCTAATTAACTTAGTAAGAAAATGAAGAGTTGAACACTTAATTATCAACCAGGGCTCGTATGGAACTTGCAAACTTTCATGCACAATCTATGAAAGAAGAGTTTTGTTGGACTATGGTGTTGTAGCACTTTTAATGTCACAATTCAAAGACTCATAGTACTTAATTAAGCCACCAGACTACGCTAAAGACTAAATTGCTTGTATAGAAATTAAAGCACAATGAAAGAATTGGAATCACACTTGTGGAAATTGAAATCACACTTGCAAGAATAGAAATAACACATGAATAAATTGAATTCACACTTGCAAGAATAGAAACCACACTTGTGGAAATTGAAATCTCTCTTGCAAAAGTTGAAATTATGCTTGTGAGAATTGAAACCTGTGCTATGAACTATTGGTGACTTGCTCAAGTATGATGAAGGTCTTATATTACTGCAACAATTAAGTGTAAGATCAGTCCAATAACGTTGATCCAAAATTACAGAGACTAAATAAGAAAATGGACATACTAAGTGTAGTTGAAAGTGAAGATGCAACAACATGAGTTGCAACACAAAAAAATAAATCTAACAACGTTGCAGTAGTGTGAATCGTAACAATCAAATTCTATTATAAACAACACTTGAACAGACGTGAATTGTAGCAATTAAAAGTAGGGACGACTGTGGCATTACAAGATGCCATCTTAGAAAAACCAAACCACTCGTAAATTATAATACTATTCTCTAGATTAGGAATTACGACAAACTGAAAGATAACTCTGAAATACAGGTGTTATGCCATGAGTTGAAACAACAACAAACCATAAAACATATGCAACATGTGAATAAAGTTATGATCCTGAATTACAACAATGAAAAGTAGTTAATCAAGAAAAATAATTGAACATAAGTAAATGATAACTCTAGCACTATCATTATAGGTAGTACTCAACTGAGGGGGACCTACCCCCTTAGGTGAGTTACTGGACTGTGGAACCATAATCACACAATCAATTAACACATCAACACAAGTAGAAAGCTAGAACCAAATTTATATTTTCGTGAAGTAAAAGATACAATAGAAAAACATAATTTCCAGAATATTTTTCCCTCCCTCAGCTCTTGGGGAGCCTAGGCTTTTATATAATACAACTATTGTCTAAAATTATACAACCAACAAATGGAAAATCATGAGAATCCGACTATTCATTCAGTTACAACAACTCTTTCAATCACATGCATATGCTAACTTAGTGGGTAACCAATTTCCTTAGTTGCTCATTTGTCCTTTGTCACCTTCCCTCGTGGAGGTTGCATCCCAACCGTCAGATATCATCTGCAAGCTACAATGTTGACTATTGTTTTGGTAATCTATAGTTGGAGTCGCAACACAAAAACCATTCCTGCGATGTAATTGTTTGCATGGTGTTGCAACAACCATGGATGTATCTTAAGTTGTAGCAGTTGGGTTTTACATCTGGAATTGTAACAACTTGCTTTATGCCTGAAATTGTATCATCTTGGAGGTTCAACAGGAAGGTGTTGCAACTACTTGGAGTGTTGCAGCTACTAGATTCTTGTCCAACAATGTTAGTGGATGATAATAACGAGTTCCTTCCTAAGAATTATAAGAAAATAACATAATAATGGCATATGGGGTTAGATTCATATCTTTGGTGACAAAAGAGGTGAACTAGAAAATGGAAGTATCAAAAATGAAATCGATAGACGAAAAATGTTAAGCAACAAGGTATAGACAGGTGTTGAAAGTATGACATTTTAGGCACCCATCAACCAAGTTTCATTTGTTTCTTTTCCTTGCATTATGGATTATGGATTTTTCTCTTTCTATATCATTTTTATATAAAGTTGCATCAACATCAATCATTCAAGCCCCTTATTCTCGTGGGATTCTAAAGCATGGACCTTTTTGGGATACATGTAACAACCAACGAAAAAGAAAGGATAGATGGAATATGTTATGTATGGTAAGGAATATGGACACGTTTGTACCTTGGTGTGTAATGCACCATGTCATTTGATGTGAGTGAGTTTAGCATGTAGTGGAAGACATATGTGGGAAACTGTCTGTGGAGATTCAAGAATTTCATCATCGAAATTTTTGTATGGAATGTGGATCATGGAAAAAAACTATTCTCTAGTTACCCCTAAAAGTGAGGGGGTAATAGGCCGCAAATGCCTAGAACCTTCCTTTAGGTCCTAAGGCCTAGGTTTCTTCACCTAACCATCTCTAGGGTCTTGAGAATGTCATCATCGAAACTGTTGTCTGGAATGTGGATCATGGAGAAAAAATATCCTCTAGTTACCCCTAGAGGTGAGGGGGTAACATGCCCCAAATGCATAGAACCTTCCTTTAATGCCTAAGGCCTAGGTTTCTTCACATGACTATCTCTAGGGTCCCAAGACCCATACTTAATGTTGAAAACCTCAT
>JASDQU010317536.1:0-13520 GCA_032191745.1 Picea mariana | reverse complement strand
CGGCATTCGGGGTTCGACGGTTGAGTGACTGAGAGCAGGGTCACAACCTCGTGAAATCGCGAGACCCGATCTCCCGATTTCCGAAGGGAGGATCGACGAGGAGGCTATGAGTGTTAGAACTCCTGAGGGAGTTGGAAGAGCTCAGCTCTTCAGGCTGTGGAAGGTGAAGGTCCTGGTAGTGCGACCGTGCCGTCGAGGGCAGGTAGGCATCAAAAAGAAAAGAAGACAAAGAAAACCAAGAATTTCACACAAAAGAGATACTGAAGAACAATAACCTTAACAAAGGCCAAATGCAGACATTCATAGACTTCTGATGTCCTTCACCAGAGTTTCTCGTTCAGTCAAAAAGGAGAGAAAAACAGTGCATTGGTTTAAAACTCCCAACAGCTGAAAAACTCAAAAATAATGAAGAAGGTTACAAAATCTAAATAGCAAGGTGTTTGTTCCTCAGAAAGAAGGATGTCAAAGTTGAATGGGAAGAAGCATTGACTCACAGAGAGGCTTAGCAAGTGAGAACAGAGACTAGACCCTGGAAAGAGCAATTCTGGAAAGGTTTTTTGGCCAAAAGAGGGTTGGCACTCTGTTGTAAAGGGAAAGAATCAATATAGCGCTCTGTTTAACATACCCAGGGAGCGCTGGCACTCTATTAACACAGGCACAAGGGCGCCAGGCTTGAAAATCTCATGAAAATGTCAAAAAAATCCAAAATTTCAATCGGATTTTGGCAATCAAGCTAAGTGTGATGGGGTAGGGAGTCAATCAGCTCATGAAATCAATCAAAAAGGGGCGAACCAGGTCTAAAAACAATCGGAGGGTAAGACAAGGTCTATGAGGAAAAATCAAAACCAAAAAGTTTCGATTCGAGACTCCCCAGTGGAGTCGCCAGTTTCTGTTGAAAGAAAATCTCCCTGCGGATAGGTAGATCTCCTCTTGAGAGATAGACTCTTAACTCTTAATACAGAAGATGCTTAACATGGACACTGACTTCCTTTCAGATCTATACAAACTAATGCATGAGGAGGAAGGAGAAAATAAGTACCTTTTATCGACGTTTGTCCCCGAACGCTCTGAGTTGATCTCCAATCTTTCACTCCCCGATGAGCCCTATAGACAAACAACAGTACAACCACTTCCTACTCTATTGATATTAGCTTGAAATAGATCTATCTATCATAGACAAGTACATGTGAAATTAAACAAAAACTAGAAAGAAACAGGCCAAGCGTGTCATATTAATGAGAATAGTGACAGAAGTAGCTTACAATCGTAGATGCGAATGCGACAGCTTCGTCAAGTCCCCTTTGTCTCAACCCTTGCTCAAAAGGTCCATGATCCGGACGACAACAACTTTACTGATTACTTTCCTCCAATTCACTATGTGTTTCCTATGAGATCATAGGTTTCATGCTTCCAATTCTTCCTCCTTTCCACCATGATAGAGCCTTTCTATATAGGTTTAGAGAGGCTTAACCTCTTGAGGTATCCTTAGGGTAAGTTGAGGATTTCCCTCCTTGAAACAAGGATCTTATCCTAATATCATGAATGAACCAGGAATTCGAATGCAACTGCCTTCCAAGATTGAAAGAGCCTCCCCTTATTCTCCTCAATAGATCAATTGCTACCCAGATTAGATAGTGCTCCCTCAAAAGGGGCATTAGGGCACTATAGTGCTCCCTATTAGGCTCAAGGGGGGTGCCATCACTCTAAATATCTGTAGCACTCCTTCAGAGGGGCAGTTTGGTGTTATAACGCTCCCTAGCACCTTATAAGGGAGCGCCAATGCTCCTAAGGGTGATGTAGGGGAGCGCTCCCTTCTAAAACTTTAGTTTGAAAGCTTCTTTCAGGTGGGAAGAGATATCTGACTTTAGTTAACCATCCCTCTTCCTCCAAATCAGGTGTTTTAGGTATTCTAAGTGTCTCCTTAGTGTCTTCATCGTGGCAGTATGATTTGTTTGACATTTGCGACACTTGTGAGCAACATGCGACACTTGCGACAGTCGTGAGGAACATGCGACAGTTGTGACACTTATCAAAGTGAGTAATGTTGATGTGTAGCAATGATAGTGTTAAAGAGGCCTTTTTTCTTATCTGAAAGCCAAAGGTCCACTGATTTACAATTGTTTTCAAGCCCGTAATAATATTTCCACCTTCCTTTAAACATGTATCCTTTTCTCAATGCTATAGTTCCAATTGAGCTTGTGGTGAATATCTATTCCAAGATGTTTATATGAAGGAACTTCGTCGAAGCTATTGTTCTCATATACAAAAGTATCGTAAGTGATCTTTTTTTATTTGATTATCATAACCTTTGTTTTGTCATGTTCACAGTCATTCCCATACTAAAAAAGAAGTCCTTGATGATTATAAGTTCCGTACCTAAGTCATAGAGACTATTTGCGATAAGAACAATATCATGAGCATAAAGAATAAGGATGATGAGTATACTAACCAGAATGAGGCCAACACAACCTACATCATCTAAAAAAAATTCTAACTTATCAATATAGATAGAGATACTACAAATTTTAAGTGCCCAAATAATGCCTATAGACTGCAAACATACTAATAAATAAGTGATCAACTTTTATACTGATCCATTGGGTATTGTCTAATTGCAAGAGCACACAATATGTAGAAAAAAATAAGCAATGAAACGTACTTTGTATCACATATATAATCTATCATGTTTTCATCGTGTCTATCAATTATATTTCACCCATTACTTTGTATCAAATATATGATCTATTATATTCTCATCGAGTGTATTATATAATGTTTTGCCATCAATCTTTCACAGCGATAAGAGAACATATTGCTATTGTTTCCATGATCAAGATTTTACAGCTTAAACGTGACTTCTCGTTATTCTGATGGAACATTTACAGACCAACCATTTACAGTAAGAATAGGAGTTGTTATAAAAATGTTCTTATGAGATAAAAAATTATGGTTTAATATTTTAAAATAATACAAAACAATGTCGAAGTTAAAGAAAAAATGATAGCTCTATGCCAAGATGGTAGGAATCAATGATGGGTGAGAATTTTGGTATTTATAAATTCAATAAATTTTGGCTGAACTGCATAGTAAGCCTTTATAAAGCTTAACTGAATCACAGGAACACTGAAATAAATGCATCTTCCATATATGACATAATTGAATGACCTGGACTTTAATTTTGTTTATTACGCTGAAAGGCGTACACCTATTCACAATGAGCACAATTAATCACCTTTTAATTTAAAATTCTAATCTTATGGCTAACAATTAAAGATTTTGGCGTGGCATATTCTTAGGCGTCCTCCCAAATCAATGAATGTGATTTCCTCTTCATAACTTCCTTGTATTTTTGAATGCATCCGTTAACCTATTTACCTATTAACATTTACCTAATCATATTAAGAAATTATTGTAGCACTATATGATTGCCACATTTAAATGATTAAACTTTGGATTTAACATGCTTGTTATGCTAGCTATAGACACTCATTTTCGGGTTGTGCGTTTCATTTTCTAGCTGTGCATTTCATTTTCTGTCCATGCATTTCGGTGTTCATCAGCCACGGTTTTGAGTGGCTGTGCTAGTAATACCTAGTTAACAACTTTTGGCTAAACCGCAAACTAAACTTGTAAGTTTATAAAGTATAATTGAATTTTAGAGGATTGCTAAAATAAAATCCACTGCCATATCTTAAAATGGCTTACTCTGAAAATACTTTCCTGACTGAAGTTCAACATTGTGATTATTCTGCAAACATATCAATCCTCTACTTTATTTTTAGTACAATTTCTTTTAATAGTCTTAGATTCACACATAAATGACAAAACACATAATGAATTTGTCTTCTTTGTCATCATGGAGGTGTCACTTAATCAAAACATCAATAAAATAGAAATGGATTGATTTTCCATCAAAATCAGAACAATTACGAAGAAAAACAAATTAATTATTACATTAAAAATAAGCTTGTTCTAAACATTGATTTTTTTGAACTTTTTGAGATGGGCTAAATAGAGATGGGTAAAATCGCAATTTTTTGTTGTTTAAAGTGCATTTTTGAATGTATAAATGGATTCAACATCTTGAAAAACCCTATCTTGAAAAACCCTTAAAGCACTAGGATTATACAGATTCCGTCACTCAAATATAAAGTCACACCAATTTTTGACAGAATTTCTTAAAACATTGATCTCAAAATATGCTAGTAAAAAGTCCAAAAAATCTAACATTTAAACTAAGCTTAAACAATGTCTTAAAACATTCATGATTATTAGAAAAACAACCTTTGTATATATAATTAATAAAAGTTGGTAAAAAATAAATAAATAAACAACTTCTATGTATGTGATTGTTAGAATTGGTAGCTCGAAGGTACTTTTGCATGCCGAGCATATGACAGTGACCGAGCACATTTCTCCCCATATGGCAATGACCAAGCACATTTCTCCCTAGTGACTTTATAATGTGTTTTTATAAAGTAACTTTATAAAGTGATTTTATAATGTTGGGTCTTTTAATTTTTAAATGTAAAAGTGACTTTATGATGTTATGGTTCACTTTAGTGACTTAAGTGACCTCAACGAATGATTAAGTCGTGACCGTTGATCTGAAGGGAAAGTGAAGAGTCACTCAAGGGATATCAAGGGTTAGAGGAGTTATATTTCAAAATTTCTTAAAGGAAGCTCATGAGGGAGAGAGAGGGTGCACATCTTGATGAGAGCTCATAGGAAAGGTGAAAGGTCACGTTTTCCAAGAGAGGATTGTTAGCTTGGAGGGAAGGGCATCAGCAAGGGAGATTTCCATGCATATATAGGAGAGGGATTGACAGGCATCTCTAGAGATATTGCAACATTAAATACTATCTGTTCAACTGTTACAGGAAGGGTCGTACAACATTGAATGTTGGTTGTACAACAAGAGAACGACACAAAATTTGAGGGAACCAACTCTGTTATAGTTTGGCATGAATTCTAATACAATTTTACTAGAGTATTCCATACAACAGGGGATTGTACTATACAGAAGCTCCTTGGCACAATTTTCTAGGTGTTTTGTGGTTGTTTGCTGATTGTACTAGGTCGTACAACAAAGGCATTTTGTTTAGAACAGAGTTTGGCACTATTTTCTAAAGGGATATTGTGCTGGAGAGTGAGATAAGTTTGTATTTCATGGTGATATAATTGTTGTTGTAAATCGTTGATTTTCCCTAGAGATGAATAAGAAATTACTACTTGAACTGACATTTTTCCCGTGTATTCTTCAAGGGGCATTGCCCATAATTTATGGTGCCAAATGTGTGATTTTTTCTGCTGTTATGAATTATTTCCGGTGCTGATTTAGTTTTAGATCTATGTCATTCAATGTTTCTGCTCATTAAGTATAGTTCAGAATTGAGTTTATTACTTTGCTGTTGAAGCTTAATAGGAAGTTGAAATCTGAAGTATGACATAGTGTATTTTAGCTATATATTTTCAACATGGTATTAGAGCTAGGGCTCTAAAGTTTAGTGGGCAGCTTTGGCACTTGGGACAACAAGTGATTTGTTGGGGCATTTTCTTGGAAGAAGGGGGAAAGAAGAGGTTCTTTTTCATATGGACAAAGATGACTTCCAGACTCAGATATGAAGATAGGTTGGAGGGGATCTCCAACTACCTACAATGGAAGGTTAGAATCACAATGGTTCTCTAGGAGAACTAGTTGTGTTCGTTTGTGAATATCATTGTGCTAATACCTGCATCAGATCCCATGAAGTGAAGGAAGCCTAGACTCAGAGTTGGTGTGGATATCCCTCAAAAGCTTCACCAAAGAGTGGAAGGTTTTCGTGAAGTGCGTGGTGGGGAGAGAGAATTTCCTTGACTAGAGCAGATTGTGGGATGACTTTACACAAGAGGAGATCTAGGAGGGGTCTCAGGAGAGGTCAGTGGATGGTATAGACTATCAGAACGTTGCTCTTATGGTAAAGAGAAATGAGAAGAAGAAGGACATGAGCAAGGTGAGATGTTTTGCATGTTGCAAGAATGGCCATTATGCTAGTCAGTGTCTGAACAAGAAGGAGAAGAAGCTAGAACCAAAGGTGTCAACATCAACAAAGATTGCAGAGTTTGTTGAGATACATGAGATGGCGTTTTCTCTCATGACTGGTCCCTTGGGCAGTGGTTTCCTAGTGTTCGAGGAAATTGAAGTGTGGTTCGTGGACAATGTAGCTTACCATCATATGACAGGAATGAGGTCAATGTTCCTAAGTCTTTCATAAATAGACTCAAATTTTTGTGTGGGTGTTGGTATCGACCCACAACTTGCAGTGAAGGGGGTTGGAAGTGTTAGATTCCAGCTAGAGTGAAGATTATTTCTAGAGGTTGTCAGAGTATTGTATGTTCTAGAGGTCTGGTTAACTTACTCTCGGTGTCATCTCTAGAGGTTGATGGATTTGGAGTGGCATTCTACTATGGCCGGGTATTTCTATATCTAGACAGAGCTACTCCAGACACAACAGTGATGCTTGGTGTCAGGTATGAGAGGTTGTATAGGTTGTTGGGTAAAACTATGTTGGGGTCCAGTTGATTTCTGGACTCAGATTTTGTGTTGGAGAGTAGGAAGGTTTCATGGGAGAGAGACTTGATACCGGGGACTCAGTCCTCTTCTGAGACTCTCAAAGGACTCAGTGGGCATCAGTGGACACAGTTGGATGCTCTGGAGAGTGTGTAGTCTCCTAGGAGAATGTCTTCAGTTCGTGGAACAACAAAGGTAGCTACTAGAAGCAGAGGCTTCCAGTGCAGTGGGAGTAGTGGCTTCCTGTTCAAAGGGATCAGAGACTTTTAGCACTGGAGGAGCAATTATGGTAGCTGATGAGTTGGAGATGGATTCTGGTGGTGATACCAGAAGTACCTCTCTCACTAAGAGGGAGTGTTAGAATTGGTAGCTCGGAGGTACTTCTGAATAGGTGGTGCCCAGCATGTGGAAGTGACCGAGCACATTTCTCCCTAGTGACTTTATAATGTGTTTTTATAAAGTAACTTTATAATGTGATTTTATAAAGTTGAGTCTTTTAATTTTTAAATGTAAAAGTGACTTTATGATGTTATGGGTCACTTTAGTGACTGAAGTGACCTCAATGAATGATTAAGTCATTGTCGTTGATTTGAAGGGAATGTGAAGAGTCACTCAAGGGAGATCAAGGGGTAGAGGAGTTACATTTTGAAATTGCTTAAAGACATCTCATGAGGGAGAGAGAGGGCGCACATCTTGAGGAGATCTCGGAGGAAAGGTGAAGGGTTACATTTTCCAAGAGAGTTTTCTTAGCTTGGAGGGAAGGGAAACAATAAGGGAGATTGCCACACATCTCTAGAAGATGGATTGGCATGCATCTCTAGAGATATTGCATCATTAAATATTGTCCATACAACTGCTACAGGAAGGGTCATACAACAGTGAATGATGGTCGTAGAATAAGAGAAAGACACATAATTCGAGGCAACCAACTCTGTTACAGTTTGGCAGGAATTCCAAGACAATTTTGCTGGAGTATTCCATACAGCAATGGAGTGTACTGTACAAAAACTCCTTGACACGATTTTCTAGGCATTTTGTGGTTGTTTGCTGACTGTACTGGGTCGTACAGGCAAGACATTTTGTTCAGAACACTGTTTGGTATTGTTTTCTAGAGGGATTTTGTGTTGGAGAGTGAGATAAGTTTGAATTTCATGCTGATATAATTGTTGTTGTAAATTGTTGGTTTTCCCTAGAGCTGAATAAAAAATTACTCCTTGAATTGTCATTTTTCCTGTGTATTCTTCAACAGGCATTGCCCAGATTTTATGGTGCCAAATGTGTGATTTTGTCTATTGTTACGAATTATTTCCGCTACTGATTTAGTTTCAAATCTATGCCATTCAATTTTTCTTCTCATTAAGTATAGTTCAGAATTGGGTTTATTACTTTATTGTTGAAGCTTAATAGGAGGTTGAAATATCAAGAATTACATAGTGTATTTCTAAGCTATATTTTCAACAGTGATTAATGAATAAAAAGTGAATATTCTAATTATTATACTTTGTAAAAAGTCAGTTTTCACATAATCTCTTTATGAACCTATATATAGGTGTTTTTTAATCAAAAGATAATATAAATTTTTAATTAAAATATTAATTAAGAAAAGTTATTTATTTATTTAAAAAAAAATTAAACATATTAATATATTTAATAATTATTTTAATTAATTAAAAGATTAATGATCTTAAAGGAAAAAATGGTTTATATATAATAAAAAATATAGAAAAGTATCTTTTGACGATGACGAAGAATGAAATAAGGAAGGATGTAGAAAAATTAATAGATAGAAGATTTTTTTTTTTTTAAATTGTTATTGGGTGAAAGAAGTTGTAGTTTTAAAATCACCGGTTTAGAAAAGTTATATAAATAGTTCATGTTTTGAATGTATGTAGACGAAGAATTTGTTGAGGTTATTGAATATTTTAGTTTTGAATGTTTGTAGATGAAAAATTTGATGAGGTTGCTCATAATTTTTAATAATATTTTTTATAATAATTAATTTTATAAAAATAATATTTTTTTTGGTAGTGATATGGAATTTAAAAGTGATTAAATTGCAAATAGTTAACAATTTATAAGTTATTGTTCAAGGGGTGGAATTTTGAGTTAGTGTTTTATTAATCCCTCAAATAAATGCATAGGTTGTTTATGATGTAAAAACAATGGTTATTTTTTGTTGATAAAAGTAGATTAAGAAATCATATATCTATTTTAATAGGTGATCTATTATGAAATAAATGCATAGGTTGTTTATCATGTAAAGATAATGTTTCATTTTTTGTTGGTAAAGGTAGACCAAGCAAACATATATCTATTTTAATAGGTGATCTATTAAGAATTGAGAGGGATTAAATTCTTTAAGTTGCAAACTTTTTTCCAAGTTTTACATTTTAAAAAAGGCTTGCACATCAAAAAATTTGAACCCTCTCAAATTTTCATAAAGTTGAAGTGAATAAATGTTAGTTTATCCTATTACAGTAATCCATTTTTAAAGGTTTTTATATTTCATTTTAATAGAGATCATTTTTCTTTTCTTTTCTTAATTTATTAAGATAGTCATATCACATGGATGTAAAACTTAATTACTTTGTGTATAATACATAAAATACATACAAATTCATTATCTACAAAGAGAAAAAACAAAGAAAAATATCAATGAAAATCAAACATTATTACTATTACTTTATTTTTAATTTTTTAAATATAATTTATGAACAATATATAAAAATCCACAAAATAGTTTATTGAATAATAAATTTTAGAATTTAATATAAATCTATTTCTTAATTAAATTTATATTAATTAATTTTTTTTATTACAAATATATTACTTTTCATTCATCTCAGTTTTTTTTATATTAAAAATTGCTTGTTAGAAGCAATAACAAAATATTAATAGCCCAATTATAGAAAGTGCTTCTCAAAGAACTTGAGTTTATCATAAAATACATACAAATTCATTATCTACAAAGAAAAAAAACAAAGAAAAATATCAATGAAAATCAAACATTATTACTATTACTTTATTTTTAATTTTTTAAATATAATTTATGAACAATATATAAAAATCCACAAAATAGTTTATTGAATAATAAATTTTAGAATTTAATATAAATCTATTTCTTAATTAAATTTATATTAATTAATTTTTTTTATTACAAATATATTACTTTTCATTTATCTCAGTTTTTTTTATATTAAAAATTAATATAAATCTATTTCTTAATTAAATTTATATTAATTAATTTTTTTTATTACAAATATATTACTTTTCATTCATCTCAGTTTTTTTTATATTAAAAATTGCTTGTTAGAAGCAATAACAAAATATTAATAGCCCAATTATAGAAAGTGCTTCTCAAAGAACTTGAGTTTATCATAAAATACATACAAATTCATTATCTACAAAGAAAAAAAACAAAGAAAAATATCAATGAAAATCAAACATTATTACTATTACTTTATTTTTAATTTTTTAAATATAATTTATGAACAATATATAAAAATCCACAAAATAGTTTATTGAATAATAAATTTTAGAATTTAATATAAATCTATTTCTTAATTAAATTTATATTAATTAATTTTTTTTATTACAAATATATTACTTTTCATTTATCTCAGTTTTTTTTATATTAAAAATTAATATAAATCTATTTCTTAATTAAATTTATATTAATTAATTTTTTTTATTACAAATATATTACTTTTCATTCATCTCAGTTTTTTTTATATTAAAAATTACTTGTTAGAAGCAATAACAAAATAATAATAACCCAATTATAGAAAGTGTCTCTCAAAGAACTTGAGTTTTCTATTGTACAAAGAGAATAGTTTTTGTTTATTTACTGTTACAGTTTCCTTCAATCTTCACCATCTTTATATCATGAAAGTGGAATTCCTTTTCATATTCATAAATATATTTTTACAAATATGAGAATATATATAAAGTATAAAAAAAAATGGAATACTTCTTTAAATCTTCACCATCTTTATATCATGAAAGTATAATTCTTTTTCATATTCACAAATATATTCTTAGAAATATTATGAGAATATATATAGTATAAAACGAAAATGAAATACTACTATGGAAGAGTTAACAAAACCTTAGAAGATTGCMTGATGCATTGAAAGTCATTATAAAATCTCTATTTTGATGTTTCAGATCCAATGATAACTCACTATGTTTTGGGAAAGCTGTTTACAATTCTGCTTATCACTATGTGTTGGGAAAGCTGTTTACAATTCTGCTTATAAAACTCAGTGAAGCAACGATAAATTAATTTTTTTTTTTTATAAAAATACAATATATTAGTACACTAAGATTTGACTTTACATTAATACTGCTTCTTCTTCGGTCTATAGCCTTGATATAACATCCCTTCTCCGTATATCTGCATCTTTGAAACCAATCACAAAACAAAGACACTGTTTTAAATTCATGTAGGAGTACAGAAGCATCTAATGTCAAGACACGTGGTCACCACATGGATTCCTTCAGACAGAACAGTTTCCAGTATCCTAATGCAATAAGAAAATTCATCTAATGTCAAGACACCTGATCACCACATGAATTCAGTAGACATATCAGTTGACAGTCTCTTAATGCGGCGAGAACTTCACTTTAGTTCTAACTTTCTTCCCAAGTTGGGATTTTGTTGTCAGACATCGATTTAACGCTTTAACATTACTGCAGCTTTTAGTGCCTGTTTGTTTGTGTTGTGTCCTAATGTCCTTTCTTAAAAAGACACCTTCCTTACCGATTCCTTCTCCATAGTTCTAACTTTCTTGGGAAGTTGGTATTTCTTGTCAGAGATCGATTTAATGATTTAAATTTAATGGAACTTTTAGAGCCTGTTTGTGTTCTGTCATAATCTCCATTCTTTAAAAGAGACTTTCCTTACTGGTTCCTTCTTTGTAGGCCCTGCATTGGCTCTTCTAAAGTTATATCTGAAAACGTTATCTGTTGGTTGTCGTGGAATGCCGTCCACCATTAACACGAATCTATCTACGCGAACAAAATTGAATACAAGAACTTGGGCATTTCTTGTATTCAATTCCCATGTTCAGCATGTACGATATTCGTGCCATGTGAATTCATATATATTTTCTTCATCCTTGCATTGAAATTATTTAATTCAATAATGATGGAACACTGACCATCATGGTGGACGGAAATGGTTGAAAACATGGCCGGAAATGGTGGACGGAAATGTGTTTTGTTTTGTATGTGCTTTTATCATGGTGGACGGAAATGGTTGAAAACATGGCCGATTTTGGATCAAGTAGTTTTGGAAATAATATATCAAGGGGATGTGTTTGTTTATTTTTGGTGCAGAGCATGTGCATATGTTTTGATTTGTATGTAATTTTATGATAGTGTTGAGAAATTGTTGAAAACATTGCTGATTTAGGTTTAAGAAGTTTTGAAATAATACAGGAAAGGTTGGTTGGGTTCTGGTGTAGTGATAGTTGAGTGAGTTTATCATAACTTTTGTGGTAAGTTTTATATATATATATAATTGATTGTATTTTTGTATTTATATTTTATATATTTAGAATCATATTATATTGAAGGTTAGTATCAATATTTGTATTTAATTATATTAAATTTTACTATTGATTATATATTTTCAAATTGATTAGATAAGGACTAAGCTCCTTTGTAATCTTTGTATTTTAATATTTTAAGGATAAGTGTATATATTAGATTTATTAAGATATTTAGTTTTATTTTAATGATTTAAAATAATTCTTTTTTTTTATCATTATTACTTTATTATAAAAAGATAAATATTTTATTCTTAACAATTTTTAATTCATTCTAATTTTATCAACAAAATCTCAGTGATTTTCTTCACATGGGAAACACTAAGGAAGATCATATAGAATGCAGATTGTTTTATTGGTTTATCAATCCTAAATGCTATTTGATTTTTAGGGAAAGTGCTTGTGAGTGGGTAGCTATTAGTTAGTTGATTATGGCAATATTTTTTAGTTAATGGATTTAAGATTCCAATGTCTTTAAATTTCAATTTAATTTCAGAATTAGGTAAATCTTTTAAAAACAAGTTTTTTATCCACTTTAAAGTTTTAACTAACTAAATAACATGTTTTTTAAATACATTTTTTTTCAATTTCTTATAATTAAAAATTTCATTAATATTTTAAGATTCCTCAACTTTTCTTTTATTATTATAATTAAATAAATATTTTAAAATAATAATCTACTTCATCATACTTTTTCATACTCACTTCAAAATTTCATCTATGTTACAAATATGGGCACATTTAATAGGTTTTTACTGTTTAATCAGTTTTGTATGGACAAGATTAAATATTGATGGAATATTCTTAGTCGTCCCAATAAATCAATGGTTGTGATTTCAACCACTAACTTCCTCACTATTATAAAGACATCAGTTTACATGTTTATTTTTTTACTTTTACTTAATTATATTTAAAATTTATTATGATGGCTAGGTGATTGCCACCTCTAAATAATTAACTTTTGATTTTCTAGTTCTGAATAATTAACGTTCATTTTCTGAGCCAATAAAATTTTTTAAAACATTCACCAGTCACAATTTTCTGTTCTAGACCCGCCACAAGTTTGCAGCTATGCTAGTTATATTATTTCAAAACACAATACAATGTTTTCCAACTTATCATAATTAAAAATCGCAATGTATCTTTATTCACTCTTACATCATTCTTACATCATGCTTCATTCATTTTATATATACTATGGTCATGGAATAATTTAATTAGATGAAGAGAATTTAATTTTTTTAATTTTTTTATATCTATCATGGTTGATGTTTTGATTACAAATCTATCCAATATAAAATACAGTGGAGACTGCGCACCGAAAAAAACAGTGGAGACTGAGCACGACAATGATGGTCAGGCAAAGAAGACAAATTATAAATGACTTTGAACTCCAGATTCTGATAATCTCATCATCC
>JASDQU010317533.1:1925-13278 GCA_032191745.1 Picea mariana | reverse complement strand
GTCTATACAACTATGTTGATGCTATCGAGTTAATGGTATGTTGTGTGCTCAAGACCATTACCTGTAATACCTCCCTATCTAGGAGGGAGTGTTGATATTATGGTAGTTGCAGGAGGTATTTACCTCCATGTGTAAACCTGATGAGGATAGAATACTCCGAGAAGCAAGAAGAAACCCTACTGAGTTGGCTAATAGCCCTAGAAGACTTGTCAGCTCAAGAAGATAATTTATATTAGGTTATTAGCCTCCAAGAGAAGAAGTCGGCTAGAAATAATATTATATACTAAAGAGACAGATACCCAGAATGAAAAGTCAGCCTAGGAAGTTAGCCAAAATTAGTATAAATACAGGAGGCCAATTCTCATTCTGCCAGGCAGTCTAAGAATTGCAGAGCAACAACTTGTGCGCACTACAGTGCCCAATCTTGTGTGCAGGTTTGAGGAGAGTTGTCATTGTAGCTGCTACAGCTAGCATATCACATTTGGATTGGACTATCTCTTGGTTAGGTTTTGGACTATTTGATCAGCTCTTGTTGGTGCGCTATCCTTGGGGAAAGGTGCGTTACCCTTTGTTTGGCTATCTAGCCTAGGGTTTGCTTCCAAAGTGATTCTCTGTCAAGGTTAAGGTGCTCATAGGGTGGCTTCGACCTATGGTTGGGTGACAATAGAGATATTGTCAATGGTAAAACACACACATCCATTATATTCTAACACTAGGTTACCAGGAGGGCAGATAGTTTTAGAGGCTTTGTTGGATCTCTAGTAGACTTGAACTTGGGTCAAATTATGTTAAAGGTATAACTAAGATAAAAAACCAATAGGGACCAACCACAATTAGGTTGAAATATGCATAAACAATATACATATCTCTTGTGATCTCATTAGATATCATCCCAATAGGTTGACCACATATATTCTCATGCTTCACATAAGATAATGGAGGATTTTATGCCTTATCACATATCACACACACACACACACACACACACACACACACACACACTTCTGCAAATCAAGGGGAAAATTGCCAAAAGAGAGAGAGAAAGATATATTATATGTGGAATAACATGGATGTTTCGAGATGTGTAGACGAATTGAGACCAACCACGATTTGGGCCATCTCAATGAAAGATTCAACCAATTTCAATGGTAGTGTAGGGTCTTATGTTCTCAATATTGTACCCCTCTCTTTTGTTGAAAACCTATTACCCTAGAACCTAGGTATATTGTTATCTAGTGATTCCTTACTGTAAATTAAATTAACAACTCACAGAAAAAATACACTACTGAAATATTCAACTCAAATAAAGATAGCAGAAGAAAAAATGGAAACCAAATCATGCACACATAAACACCAATATTTTGGGTAGATACCCATGAAAAAAACTTAGAGGGAAAACCAATGCTGAGAATGATTTTATTATACTAAAATCAAAGCTCCTGTAATAGGGATAATGGCCCACTGAGAGAAATACAACTACAGACAAACCTTACAAAGTTTGATCTACTATACAACCTAGATACAAATTCTTTTCAGGGTGTACATTCCTATCCTTGAGTTCCCCCACGTATATGTTCTTGTCTCCGTATGGCACAACCCTTTCCTATGGCTACACTTAACTAAAACCTACTCATGGCCACATTTGTTCTCTCTTCTCCTTGACCTGTATGATATCTATATGGAATTATGTATACACCTATCTGAGATATCCTTTAATCACATTCCTTCATGATCCAACCCTCTTTGCGTCCACTGTCTTAACATAACTCCTTTCCAGTTCTTCTGTCAAGTGTCTTCTCCTTTACTCTAACCTTGATTTTATAATATTGAGTTACAATATGTTTGGAATCTCCAAAATGATTAATGGTTGAGATTACTTCTCACTTCACTTGAGATTAATAACTAATATTAAATGCTAACTTTTAGCATTTCCTAAAATAACTCAATATACTAATAAAAGAATTTTACGTTAATAATTTCTTTAATTAAAGTAAAGTTATCAAGATAGAAGTCTTTGGATGACTTATTCATGCTAGACACCAAGCCTATGCAAATATATATGTCCAACGCTACATGCACCAACACATTTATGTACATATCTCATAAATTTTCAATATTTTTAATGTGAATCATTGTGACGATGCCTGAAATTATAAGTAATTTTTAATGCGAATTGATAGGAAAAGTACATGGCTATCTTCTAGTTATCGCCTGTTTCCACAATTACTGGTGTAGTGTTAGAGGGTGACGTCATATACCTTCCCACTAATCACAAAACAAATATTTTTTTTTTAATTTTTTGTAAGCACACCGTTTTTTTTCTATTATTCTAGCAAAATATCATACATACAAAAATTCTTTGATGTTGGCCTACCATTGGGGAAGCTAGACCAACAACAACAGAATACATCTTCTGTCCAAATATTTTTCAAGATATTTTTAAAATATTGAAAGTTGGAAAAATAATATAATAACCTAGATAGTAAATGGAAAAGACTCTAATTCTTAATATTTTGATGTTATGCATTCAAAAACTAAAAAGGCTAATTTTTGTTCATGGAGCTGGTGGAGCCATTGATGGATCCTATGGTTGCTCATGAGAAAACTGGGTAGTACGTTTTAGAGTAAAGTTTGTCATTATAGTGTTGGAAGACAGGAGGTGAGATATAAATTCCCTGATCATTAGGTGCAGGCCATCTAGTTGCAGTGGGATTGTATTATCAGCATCTTCATAAGTCTGGAGCATCTTAATGTGCTAGTACAATTCAATGATTTTACAATATTCAGTTTCTTTGGTGTGAGTATTTTCGATGTGAGGATTTGGGAGCGATAATTATATATTGAATGTGGGGTTGAGGATTTTGGGCCATTAAGTCTTATGTTATACCCTATCTACAACAAAGGATATTCTTTCAAATTGTACAAGGGTAAATATATTGACACTTTGATATGTATTCAATGTGGGGTTGAGGATTTAGGGCCAATAAAGTCTTATGTCATATCTTACTAAGACTTATGACTTGTATTTAATGTGGGATAATACTTATGACTTGTGTTCAATGTGGGGTTGAGGTTTTGGACCCATAAAGTTCTATTTTATATCTTATATACAATAATTAATACTCCTTTTAATTGGATAAGAATAAATTTAGTGAGACTTTTAACATGTATTCAATGTGGGACTAAGGTTTTGGCACCAATAAAGCCTTATGTTATACTCTATTGAAAATAATTGACGTTCTTTCAAATGGGAGAAGGGTAAATTTATTCACACTTTTGATTTTTATTCAATGTGAGATTGAGGATTTGGGTCAATAAAGTCTTATTTCATATCTTATCTAAAATAATTGGTTGGGTAAACTTAATGACACGTTTAACTTGTATTCAATGTGGGGTTAAGGTTGTTGTTTTAAATTATAGAAGTGTTTGTATTTGTATTTTATGTAGGGTTGAGGATTTGGGACAATAATGTTTTATGCCATTTTATCTATAATACTTTATATTATTTTTAATTGAAAAAGGGTAAATTTAGTGACACATTTGACTTGTATTTAAGGTGGGGTTGAGGTTTTTCTTTCTAAGTGTAGAAGGTTAACTTAGTGGTTGAGGTTTTTCTTTGGAATTGTAAAAGGTTAACTTAGTGACACTAACTTGTATTGAATGTGGGGTTGAGGTTTTGAGAATAAGAATTATAAGGCTTGTAGTTTTGGGATCAATAAAATCCTATGCTATACTTTATTTACAATAAATGTTTCTTTCAAATTAAATGAAGGGTAAACTAATTAACTTTTTAAAATTATATTAAATGCGGAGTTCAAATTAAATGAAGGGTAAACTAATTAACTTTTTAAAATTATATTAAATGCGGAGTTGATATTTTGAGGTAAATAGTTGTATTTAATGTGGAGTCTTATGTTTTATTTTATCTACAATAATTGATGCTCTTTTAAATTGGAGAAGGGTTAAATTACTTACAATTTTGATTTGTATTTACCATGGAATTTGAGGTTTCAAGACCAATAGTTGTATTCATTGTGAGATTGAGGTTTTGGAGTTAACAAAATCTTATGTTAACCTTATTTACAACAATTAATATTCGTTAAAATGGAGAAAAATAAATTTATATTTTTAACTTGTATTAAATATGTGGTTGAGGTTTCAAGACAAACAAATTTTACTTAATGTGAATGTGAGTTTGATGTTTTGGGATCAATAAAATCTTATTTTAATGTTTTAATTAGAAAAAATAAACTTAATGATACTTTTAACTTGTATTTAACATATGGTTAATTTTTTGAAGTCAAGAAATTTTTTTGTTATACTCTATTTATAATAATTGATGTTCTTTAAAATTAGAGAAAGGTAAACTAATTGAATGTCAATGTTCTTTTTTATTGAACGAGGGGAGTTTTTTTTTTTTAAGATACTTCTTATATATAAAGAAAATTATTTACAACAACAACTAGAAAAACATGAAAAAGATAGAATGGTATATACCATGAACACCATATCCTTTTCCTTAGGAATACTAAAACAATTGTGAAATCAAATGAAGCATTCAAATATAAAAATTTTGCATCTCTAATCAATATGCCCCTTCCGCGAGGAGTTGCATAAATACCTCATCTCACCACAATTGACAAAAATATGACTAAGAACTAACCTCACTATCAAAAACAAACTTGCAATGGAGTTTGCAAAGGATATAAAAGTGGAAACTCTCAAAAGGTGTCAAATACCAGCTAAGGAATCTTGAATCACCAATCTGGAATCACCAAACAAACTACCTAACAATACAAATTCCCCTAAAGAATGTTTTTCAACTAAGATTGAGACTTATACCAACAAGATATCACAAAGGATAATTCCCACAATATGTTCTTCATTTGTTCTAATTTCAATAAAGTCCAGGGAAAAAGTCCATAAGAAATACCACTTTTGGCTAGCCAATATTTCGAGGGGAGGCCTTGGTATATCACCAACCAATAAAATACCCATAGATTATATGAAGCTTCAATTAACTAGACACCATGCATCCGTTGAATCTAATGGCTCTCCATATCTAGAGAAGTCCACCTAGAATTTATAATAGGGCCTAATTCATTTCATTGATGTAGAATGGAGTAGATATTATGGGAATCATACTAGGTAAAGGGATGGCCAAAATTCCACAATCAATCTTGAAAAAAATGATCAGTCATATCAATATTCAGATTAAAAGGATTCTCTTGGGGTATGAGCCCAACAATCTCGATCAAGGTAGGTTGATTCACAAAATATATTGAAAACTCCCTACCCATTGGATGCTAGGTATGCCGAGATTGAGAATTGGAATCACAAAGATCACTCTAAAAGAAAACTATATTTCTTCTAAGCCTCCTTTACTGAAAACAAGGGAGGTCAGATATGAAAGTACCCTACTAATTTCAAATCCAAATTGGTCTCTTGGCTAGATCCCAACCTACTACACTACCTGACCAATGCCAAAAAATAAAACTTTATACCCTCCTCTAGGATATCCAAATAATAACAAAGATGAATGACCTTGAAATATGGAAATTAAGAGGAGAAAAAATAATATCATATAAACCAAACTATCCATGTACTTTCCCAACATGTTGGGTTGAAATCAATATGTGTTGCATCAAAACTTGCCAAGGGATGATCTCTCCAAACACATAACCACCCATTTAGTAGCCAAAATGTTTATTGAGTTACCACATCAATGAAACCAAGCCCCGCTTGTCCTTGTTCAAGATATAAACTTCCTTTGGGACCATGGGAAAATGAGAAGCCCAACATAATTGGCCCATAGGTATGATTGGAAAATCTATTCCAAAGGGAAAAAATATTCCCTACTTGGAAGCTATCAATACACATAGTATATGTGGGAGTCTTGAAGAATCTTGTTCATCATCGTCATCTTAAAAGGAAAGGGAAGATCCTTGTACTGCCAAAAAAGTAAGTTATGATTCAATATTTGTAGGCACCAATCCCACATAGAACCCAATGAAAGGTATACCCCAAATGATATACCAATATATTGTATAATAAAACTTGGTTGGACAAACCTCCAAACAGATGGAAACCACACAGGATAAAACTAAAGACTAAATAGCTATTAGTATGTCTTGTGATCACTAAACATATCCCACAAGGCCTGTTGGATTACTGAGAGGGGGGGATGAATCAATAATAGAGCAATTTCATCCTTTTTAACCATATAATCCAAGTGTTATATCATTGTATCATTATCATCCAATAACTGTAGAGTAAATAAGCAATGAACAAATGAACAATCATACACATACACAATACACCAGTGTTTACATGGAAACCCAAAGTGGGAGAAAACCACATAATGCTTTTTCTTATATGACTTGAAGAATTACATTGATTGGAAGAACCAACTTCCTTTGTTTTCCAACTACAACTGGAAGGAGGCTCCAACCCCCTATTTTCTCAGGCTACAACCTGAGGGAAGCTCCAACTCCCCAATTCTCTGGATACAACTAGAAGGAGGCTACAACCCCCTATTTTCTCTGGCTACAACCACTATCCTTTCCTCGTCCAACTTCCCTGACGTATAAGTAGAATGATGGAACCACTGTCACACTATAACTGTGAGATATACTGCTGTAAACCTGTACCAATCAACCTGCACCAAATAACATGTACCAATAATCTGAACCATGCATCAACCATGCATCAACCTATACCTCAACCTGTAATCAACCTGTACCATAAACAAGTGCATAAACCATGCACCAACCTGTATCAAACAACATGTAATCAACCTGTATCATAAACAAGTGCACCAAACCTGCACCAACCTATACCTCAACCTGTACCATGAACAAGTGCATTAACCATGCACCAAAACTATACAAATAACCTGTCACAACAAATTGTCCAAACAACCTATCAAAACAACCTATCTCATCAATCTTATCAACCAAATCAGATCTACTCACCAATATCAATCACTAAGACAACTCTCAAAGATGTGCATCAACCAAGCATAACACAACAACTCATAATCATCACCAAGATCAATATGTGCTTCTAATAATACAAGTATGCTACATCATCCATAAACCATGTGTCAACAATACTACTAACAAGTGACTCCAAACATGTACCAAGTATGTACCAATCATGTATCAACTACTCATCAACTATGTCTCATCAAGATGTACCAGCATCATCAACTATACACCTCATGTATGTGCCAACTCATCAACTACTTGTCTCAGCCATGTACCCGACATGTACCTCAACCAAATGCCCTCATCAATTTCATCATCCAAATATGATTTGTAACTCTATAATAAACTTGGTGTATATGATCACATACCTGCAAACATTCCTTAACTTTAACAACAATAGACTAGCATTTTCATCAAACTTTTCTTTAGTCTCACATGACTAGTTTTGGATTAGTCAACAACCCTAACTTGGAATAATCATAACTTTGTACATGTAATGAAAAAATATCTGAAACTGATAAAAAATGTTCTTCACAGTGGTTTATGAAATTCATCTAGATTTCACTACTTGGAACGTCTCAGAAAAGGAGTTATAGCAAAAATGACATACCTTGTTGAATTCTGGCTTATTCTATAGAGCGACCTTGTAGAGCATGCCCCACACTTAATATTTTTTGAATCAATCTGAAACTGTTACACAACATACTACATACTATAATATAACCAAAATTTTTTGTCTTACTAAATTTGTATCTTTTATGAAGACGTTATGACGTTTTTACCCAAAACATATGTTTTAGACTAGTTTCACGACTAGCCACAAACCCTATTTTCCACGGCATGTAACTCCAAAAATACAACGAACCACAAGCTGAATTTTTTACCACAGATACTTGGATATGTTTCCTCAATGGAATATAAATTTCACGGTCTGATTCATTCTATTAAAACATTTATTGCGAAAATGTTGAGATGACTTGTAAATAACATACCTTAGAAAGCATCATCAAAAGAATTTATCCTTCCTTGATTTCCAGCCTTCTTTTCTTCACCTTCCCTCATAAATTCGGCTTATATAACCTTTGGTTACCTCAGACACCTATATATATTCAATATGATTAAGTGTGATATAAAATGAGAGAGCCTTGCCTCTTATTTATACTCTCCAAGTAGCTTCCTTAAAAACATCTTCTAGGTCACTTTGCCCACTTCCGTTAGTTTAGGGTTAATCCATTTCTAATTCTCCATTAAATTTATTATTTAAATAATTTATTTTATATTCACTTTGAATTATAGTACACTCATCACTTCAATTTATTATTTACCTTCTAAAAACTCTTAAACCACTTTGACTACTTTGACCAAAATCTAGATGACATATAAGGGTCCTCCAACTTCGTAAGGCCATAACTCTCAAACTGTGAGGAGTTATGTGACATTAAGCATACCACCAGAAATGAAATGACATGCAATATCCATATAGAATAATATTACCTACAAATATATCAAAACTCATACCATTATCCATCAAACAAACTTGGGTGAATTACCCAAACTTGTGTTCTCCAACTTCTCATGGTCATAACTCTCTAACCGTGGGGAGTTATGTGACGTTCCACGTATCAAAGGAAATGGAATGAAATGTACTATCCATATAAAATAGTCTTACCTTAAAATATATTAAAACTCATACCATTATACATGAAACAACCTTGTGTCCATTACCCAAACCTTTGTGCTACCGAAATTCGCTACCGGACTTTCTCCAAGGGTTGACATCAATCACTAAGTGTTGACATCAATATAAAATATCACTCTCCAATGTTTGACATCAATGGAAACCAACAATCCATCAACCTAAGCCAATTTTCTAACAATCTCCCCCTCTGACATCGATGGCAACACCAACATTGATGGCAACACTTAGTCATGATAACATTCATGCCTATACTCTTCATCAATGTTTCTATCTCTCCCCCTTTGACATCAATGGAAAAGGGTATCTCCCTTTGGGGCTGCTCCCCCTAACTGAACTCTCCTTAGGGTTTCTGCCCCTATCTACATGCCTTTGATTTTTCTTTGTGTTTATAAGCCTCTAATTACTCTCTTTCCCTTCATATGAATATATCTCCCCCTTTGACAAATGGTATCACTCTAAAGTCATATCGCTCATTCTTACCTTGTAAAAATACCTCCCCTTGGAAACATGCCTCTATCCTCTCTCTCTAAGAATTTACCTTTGCATATGATAAATCTCTCCCCCTTTGTTCTATTTATGGTGCTTCCCCGTGTACATCTAAGACATATAAGATAAGCATTCAAAAGAATTCATTTTGGAGTAGAAATTATTGCTAGTCTTTGGCGAAGATACTCAAGGGCTTCCCGTGGAAGCAGTTTTGTAAAGATGTATGCCACTTGTTCTTTTGGTCCCACATATTCAACTCTGATGTTCTTCTCTACAACTTGTTCCCGTAGAAAGTGATACTTGATTGGAATGTGCTTCGTCTTGGAGTGCATCACTGGGTTTTTTGAGATACTGATGGCACTTGTATTATCACAATAGATTGGAATGGGCTCATCATACTCAACCTGTATATCTGTCAAAGTTTGTTTCATCCATAGAACATGTGTACAATGTGCTGATGCTTCNCTTATCCAAGATACTAAAAACTCACCCAAGTAGAACGTTGCTCCACTGGTGCTTCATCGGTCATTAATGAAACCTGCCCAATCTGCATCTATGTAGGAAATAAGTGATATATCCTTTTCTTTTGGATACCATAATCCAAACTCTTTTGTTCCTTTGAGATATCTAAAAATCCTCTTCACTACTAATACATGTGAATCCTTTGGTGTTGCATGAAATATTGCCACCTATCCAACTACCTGCATTATATATGGTCTGGATGTTGTCACATATAGTAACATACCAATCATTGACCTATATTTCCTCTGGTCTGTAGACTTTGAATCATCATCTTTGTTCAACTTGCAACTAGTTTGCATAGCAGTGGTAACTAGTTTGTGATCTTCCATTCCGAACCTCTTTAGCATTTATCTCATATACTTAGTTTGAGAAATAAAAATTCCTTGGTTTATTTGACATATATGAAGACCCAAAAAGAAGGATAATCCTCCAAGTAATGACATTTCAAATTCATTATTCATATCCTTTGCAAATTTCTGTCTTAATTTGTCATTAGTAATTCCAAAACAATATCATCAACATAAATTTCAATTAATAAAATATTACCTTGAGTTACCTTGGTGTATAGCTTGTTGTCTGTGCTTCCTTTCCATAGTTCATAGGGAGTTTTTTCATTGTTGTTTCTGATCATTACTCTATTTTGAATGTGAACTTATGTATGCACTGCATGTGTCCAAAACATATCTGTCAATTTGGAATCTATTAGCATTGTTCGATCCATTTCCTATGTAATTATCATCCATTATGATAATGTTCCTTTATCTCTGAACCACTCTATGAACCAATCTATGAATACATGCTCTCATCCACTATCATATATATGTCCAAAACTACTAAGTGTTCTTATGAATCCATCTATGTCCATACTGTCCAATACTCTACTTGCGCAATTGTCCATAATGTTGACCCATTTATCACTGTACTATCATGAAGTCTTGATTAATCTATCAAAATGTACTTCTGCTAACTAATTTCTCTGAATCTGTCTTATCAAACTCTGCAAGCTTCTCGAAGGATGGTTCTTTCGTCTGTCACAACTATCGCATAAACTCCCTCTGTCTAATATTCATATTATTTGGGAGTCTCTAAGTTGGATGGCTCAGAACAATTACTGCTCTGATATGTATTCATCATCATCTTCATTGGTAGATTCATTATCTCTCTAAGTTCTGACTTCTTTCTTTCTGTCTGTGGATTCATCTTTCACTACAATGCCTGAAAGTACAATCTCTTGAACCTGTTCCGTATTTACTCCTTCCTTCCTTTCAGTTATTTTCCAAACCTTTCTGTATCTGACATGTTTCCTTTTCTCTGTAGAATTTTCTTCATCTTGTTTGATTTCCAATATTGCAATCTATGATACTTGGTCTTTCCTCACCTTTTCTTCCTTTTTTCTTGTCCAAAATTTCTTATATTTGATATCATTATTCTCTTTCATGGAAGTATCGATCATGCATCTACAATCACTGGCTATGTGTCCATAGTTATGACATTTGTAACACTCAATGTTACGTGCGACCACATAGGCACTTCTTTCTTGGACATTTCTTTTATAATCCCTACAATCTGCAACCTTATGTCCAAAGTTAGTACAATAAAAACAATTACCATAAAATAAATTTGCATACCTGGGAGTGAATGATCTTCTTTGTGGAGT
>JASDQU010317531.1:0-13279 GCA_032191745.1 Picea mariana | reverse complement strand
GGCTCATTGTATTTTGGGAGTTACACTCCGTGGAAAATAGGGTTTGTGGCCAGTCCTGAAACTAGTCAAAATCAGGTGTTTCGGGTAAACAAGTCATAACTTCTTCATAACAGATCCAAATTTAGTGAGACTAAATGTGTTGGTTAGGGGACAGTCTATAGTATTCTTTGTAATATTTTCAGATCAATTCATCAAATATTTTGTGCGGGGCACACTCTATAAGGTTGCTCTCTAGAATAAGCCAGAATTCAACAAGGTATGCCATTTTTGCTATAACTCCTTTTCTGGGAGGTTCCAAGAAGTGAAACTTGGAAGAATTGCATTAAAAGAATTAAAGAACATTGTATATCAGTTTCAGATCTTTATACATTACAGGTTCAAAGTTATGATTACTTCAAGTTAGGGTTGTTGACTAATCATAAACTAGGCATGTGAGACTAAAGAAAAGTTTGATGAAAATGCTAGTCTCTTGTTTTTAAAGTTAAGGAAGGTTTGCAAGTTTGGATGATGAAATTGATGAGGGATTTTGGTTGTGTTACATGTTGAGTACATGGTTGAGACAAGTAGTTGATGAGTTGGCACACATACATGAGGTGTATAGTTGATGATGTTGGTACATATTGATCAGTCATAGTTGATGAGTACTTGACACATGATTGGTACATACTTCATACATGGTTGGATGCACTTGTTTATGGTACAGGTTGATTATAGGTTGAGGTACAGGTTGATCCATGGTTGATGCATGGTTTATATTTATTTATATAGGTTTACAACGGTATATATCACAGTGATAGTGTGACAATGGTTCCATCATTCTACTTCTACTTCAGGGTGGTAGGATGAGACAAGGACAGGTGGTTGTATCCACCTTCCGGTTGTAGCCGAAGAACATTGGGGGTTGTAGCCTCCTTCTGGCTGTATCCAGAGAATTGGGGAGTTGGAACTTCCCTCAGGTTGTAGCTTGAGAAACTATGGGGTTGGAGCCTCCTTCCAGTTGCAGCTGGAAAAAAAAGGAATTTCGTGCTTTTAATGAATGTAATTCTTCAAGAAATATAAGAAAAAGCATTCTGTGGTTTTATCCCGATTTGGGTTTTCATGTAAAACACTGGTGTACTATGTATGTGTGTGATTGTTTATTTCTTATTGCTCATTATTGGATAATAATTCTACATTGATATAACATTTGAAGAAAAATGATTATAATTACACTATTACTGATTCACCCCCCCTTTCAGTAATCCAACAATTGGTATCAGAGAAGGTTCCTTCAGAAATCAGTTTAACCACTGAAAGGTAGATCATGGGGAGTACCAACTCATATAAAAATGGAATACAACGACTCTAGGGTCTGCTCCGCAAGGTTCAACATATATCAGTTGTACTTGTGGGTTTTGCTGAGGTCCTCGTCTTTCCTGAAATTTAGCCAGCAGCACAGGGCATTCCTCTATGACATGCTCAAAGGAGTTACAGTAACTACAGGTTGTTCAAGGATTCTGACAATCCCTTTCTAAATGTCCTGGCTGTGCGCAGTTGTAACAAATTATTTTTCCTCAGCCTTGACCCATACCTCCTCCTCATCCTCGTCCTCTGTATCCATCACGAGGATTGAAGTTTCCTCTCCGCCGAGAGTTGTACTACAGATTTTTTCCTTCTTTTTGTACTTCACCTTGAATCTTGTATATGTATCTCGACCTTTCATGCATGAGATCAGAATCTCTATAATCTCGATCATCATGCCCCACTAATTTATAGAATGCACAATAGAAGTTTGTCGATGTTTGAACATACTTCTTCATATATTAGCACTCACATGGGCGATGCCTATTTCTATATACATCGCACCAGGGTAGGTTAACTTGCTTCAAGGGGCTCGACACCTCTGATGCCAAGTACTCATGAAATAAGGGACCCTGTTCCTTATCATGGCCTTCAAATCTGCATCTTACACAAAAAATATCTTCCCTTTTGTCTTTTCCCTTATCTTTCTTCATATCCTCGACTTGTAAAGAAAAATTAGTTAGCTGGCATGATCTGTCTAATGCCTAAGCTAGATTCTCCCATCGATGTTGATTCAAGCTTCATGGCGATATCCAAATATTCTTCCCGTGATGCAATCTTCTACTGCATCAGAGGGACTCTTATGTTTGGTAACAAAACAATGATGAACCATTCTTTGTTCAGTTCATCAGGGATCTAAAATGTTAATCGGCCTTTCAAGGTCTTGAATCTCTGGTCGAACTCCCAAACAGGTTATGCTACCCTTTGTTTAATATCTTTTAGTTCTGTAATACATTGGGACTCAGACTTACATTTCTTAAACTATGCAATCAACACATTCTTGATCTCATTCATGGGCTTAGGCTGTGCCAGTCCTTGGACAAGTTTCATGTACCAGCTCAGTGCATGGTCCCTTAGCGTAGTGCTGAACTGGGTTCTCTTGATGGCCTCATCGATGATACTTTTAATATTACATACGGATTCACACAGAAACCAATGTTGATCTGGATCTTCAGATCAATCTCCTCTAAACATAGGGAGTCTCATTTCATCTGCCATAGAGCTAACTAGGCTTCTTGTCTGAGTAGATGTTGAGCTACTAGTAACAATACTCTGAATATTCTGGTGGTTCTGACTATTCTGACTGCTAAGTACTATTGGGACAACAGGAGGATTAACGTTACTTACTTCAGTAGTCCACGTAGTTCCTGATTTTTCTGGATCACTTTGGTGCATTTCTTCTTCTTCCCCTTCTTCTGTTTTGGTGGGCTCTGGATGCTCTTCGTTTGTTAGATCTACCTCTTCTCCATTGTAGAAACCCTCTTCTCTGTAGTTTTTCTTAAACAAGTTTTCAAGGTGAACCCCTCATAATACTTTCCCACTGTGTGTATGTCCTGCTTCTGTGTCATTGTCGCTATCCGAGATCTTGAACATTATCCTTTTCAGGTCCGACCAATCTACTATATATTCAAGACGTGGTTTTCATGAAAGAACAACTTGATTCTTAGCTTCAGAAAGTGGAAAATTTTTCCTCTGGGTCCTTTGAAAATGTATCTCTTGGCTTGGCTATACGATTCTGTTCTGTCAACATCAAACTCGGTGATATACCCTCCAATGGTACTATCAAACCAGTGATCTACTACCCTGGATATAGCGTTGTCAATTCTCTTGACCTTCTAGATCAATGCTGGTGTCCAAACCACAAGAGGTCTAGATCTGATCTCAAACTATGTGTCAGCTAACCTAGCCAACCACTCGTGTAGCTCCTGATGCATTCCTCCAAAGAAGATGTATCTTTGTAGCCAATCTTCAATACTCAGTTTAGACAGGGGTAGACCCAGGGTTCACTCCAAGAGCGCACCAACAAGCCCTAGCTACTATTCCTTTCGACAACACCTGCAAAGCAGATGCAGTCTCACCCGAAGCATCGATGAGGGGGTTGCAGGACAAAGATGTATAAAACCAGGGGAATATCAAGTGGATCTTGTATAACAACAATCATGGTATTTGTATATCATTTACCAGTGATATCTACTCTGCGCATCTATAGATCTTGCTCTAAAATAGTAATGCAAATAATAGCATAATAATGACAGAGATCAAAGCATTAATCACTCACACAACACAAGATATACGTGGTTCACCCTCTGTCTAGGGCTACGTCCATAGAACTGTGCTTATGATATATTAATATAAGGCTTATAGTTCTAATCTACACTCTTGGCCAACATATCCTCTCTCTCCTTCTCTCTTTCTCTCCCCCTTCCTACACACCCAGCTGTAGGATCTAATCTTTGCACCCAGTTGAAGATCTTACAATACCAAAAGGCTCTCACCCTTAACACTTCTCTCTCACAATACAATGACCTCTCACCAAAAAAATAGAGCTAAATCAATAGCAATATCATCCCCTTCTTGACCCAGGTCCTCTTGACCTTTATTTATACACTACAATACCTCATCGATAGCCTTAGGCCAAAACCTAGGTGTCAAAACCCTAATTACAAAAACCCTAGGTGTCTAAGACCCTAGGTCAACTTGATCCACTTTTTCTGGACTTTGCCAGCCTGTCTTTCCTTCCTTCTCGTGTGGTGCTACAAAACATCCAATAGTGGCTTTTTCCACTTCTTGAGTTGTCCTTGATCCATCTTCTTTGCTTATCTTTCATCCTCGATCTCCTCATCCAACGGCTTTCTTTTCCGCACTTTGCTCCATCTTTTTTTCTCTTTTTCTCACTTCGACCCAGTGACAGTCAGTGTGTCTCCTACGAAGTTCACCTTTTACCTTTCCTTCCTCGTTCTCCATTTCCTTTCATAACCAAGGGCCAACACCACATGTCACCCACTGATTGGGACACATTTAATCTTCTCGTTGGTCCACCTGGATGCTGATGTCATGCCCAACCAACTGTATGGGACATGTGGCACTCTCTGGATGGTGCCATGTGGTGTCTCCTGGGGTGCCACATGGCACTTTCTTATTATCCCACGTGGACCCCTGAAAAGTCCAATGGTGGGTGACAAGTGGTAGCCTATGGTGCTGTAATGTGGAATGATGACATCAACAACCTGTACAATGATACCACCCTTTTGTGTCACCTTTTGACGTCAACAGTATGGACTATGATGCATCCCCTTCTGACTGGCCCTATTTGACCACAAATTTGACCGCGATTATCTTTCAAATTGTAACTCTGTTTGACGAGACATTTGCACCATTAGAAAGATTGTGAAGCACTCTTCGGGATCATGTCATTTTCGTTGATTTTTGGGAACTTTGAAGTTTTTCCCTTTCTATGTCTGCTGAATCCATTCTGAGCATTCTGAGTTGCCTCTGTGAGTTCTGAGTTATTGTTATCCTTCTATGGATCCTTTTTGGATCACGCCTTCCCACTGAGAGATTTTTGGACTATCAAAATATTTCATCAATCAACTGGTAAGTTAGACGATTTCTCCCTCACTCTTTCCTTCTCAATCCACCATGGCTTGCTGGATTATGCACCCTTTAGGCATACTCAAAGATAAGTAATGTCATTCTTGCTTGAAGTCCTCAGTCCTCGATCTAGGATAACATATTCCTCCATCTTCTCCTTGACTACTTGGATGACCTGGTGAATCCTCTGAATGAACTTGCAGGCTACATCTCTCTCCCAGAAATCTTTCCCATACATCAAGTCCAAGGGTATCTTAGGTGAATACCCAATACAAGTCTCAACTGGTGAATCCTGAGTGACTTGATTATACATAGACTGGACATACAATGACTGATCATCCCATGACTTAGGATGCTTGCTACAATATCCTTGAATCAATTGGACCACCATATTTTTTACCACCTTTTTTTGTCTATTAGCCTGAAGATGGAAAGAAATACTCCTCCCCATCATGGTTCCCGCGAGCTACCAATTTTTTTCCAATATACTCCTAACAATCGAGACTCTCGACCAGATATAATGAACGTGGATGTCCCAAAATGGACTCTTACATACTGGGATAACACAAGAGCAACTTGATTTTCACACAACCCCTCCATTGCTACACATAAGTAGACATGACTCATACTAGTCATGGGAAATCCTCTTACAAAATCCACTGAAAAACTTTCCCAAGGATAAGAGGAAATAGGAAGTGGTGTGTACAACCCTGACCTTTCAATAATGGGATTACAAAAGTACAACACACATTCCTTTACAATAGTGGTTACAAATACTTTCCTTTGGGAAAAATTCCATCCCTATAAATACATTACAATTCCCAAATACCCAAGTACAAATGAAACAAAATATTCTTCAGTTACATGGACTTCCCTATAGGAAGAAAAGCAGGGTTTACTCAAATGGTGGAGTAAGTTGTCCTGGAAACAAAACTTCTTTGTCTGCAAACCCTGGAAGATCCTACATATATCTTTGAATATTTCATTATTAGTATACCATCCATCATTATTGATATCAGTTAAGGGAACATTCTTAAAAATAATAGATGTAACAGTAGGAGATCTAAAAAACATGTTTGTCCTTATGGCATTTGTACTGGCATTGGTCTCAAACTTGCATGGCTGTTGAAGGTTAGATAAGGCGAGCATTGGCACAATGCCTATCTTTAAAGTGTCGAAGGTCTTCTATTGGATGTGTTCCCACTGAAAGACCTGTCTCATCTCAAAAAATTCATTCTTATGCAAAGGATCAAGAGAATTAACATCAGACTTATCATGGAATTCCCCCTTTACAATCATGAGTACAATATTCTTGTTAGTGTTTATAACTCTTTTTACTTGGTCTGAGCTAACAAGTGTTGATTTTTCCTTTATGATGTGTGATTTAATGATGTATTCCACTCCATGTTTTGTAAGATTGTATTTGTTTTCCTTTCAAAAGAATATAGCCTTTATACATATAGGGAATCCCTAATACAATGCCACATACATCCAAAGGAACCACATCTAGATCCACTTAATCTATCATCTTAGAAGCAATAACAAACCTCAACCTACACTACTTAGTGACATTTAACTTTGCTTTATCAGATGCCCAACCAAGAGGGTAAGGTTTATGGTGAGGTCTTGTCGTTAGTTCCAATTTCTTAACAAGTGTCTCTAATATTAAATTGACTTGGGAACCTAGATCAAATAATGTGTCTATCTTCATATGTTTCGATACAACTCTTATGTGGAATAGTGCACTTCTCCTTTTATAATCATCATGTGATTCATTTAAAGAACTTGAACATGCATAAAAGGAATCTTTACCTTGCATCCCAACTGCTGTGATCCCTTTTTCATCACCTGAATCAAAACCAAGATCATGTTGCACTATAGCAATGGTCTTTGGCTTCCCCTTGCCTCCAAACTTCTTTGGCCTTAACTCTGGATGTAGTTTCCAACAATGTTCACTGTCATGACTATTTTTCTCGCAATGGTTTCAAGAGGGTTTTACTTCTTCCTTATTTGCTGTAGCTGTCCTCTTGTCCTTCCCATTTCCTTTCCCATTGAAATGGTTTTTAGAGTGCTTGAATGTATTTTCCTCCTGTCCATTCTTACCCGTTCTTCCAAGGTGAGTGGCTTGCACACAAACTTCATCAATACTGGTGGGGTTAAACAATAGTAAAGTATGAAGAATATAACTTTGAAGTGCACCAATATACTTCATTAACGTTTCATGGGAATCTAAAGGAATGTTTAGTGAAAGTGCTTTCTTCCCAAATTCCTCTCTAAAACTTTGGACTGTTTGAACTTTACCTTGCCTTAAAGTTTTCCATTCCATCATTGCTTTATGTAAATATCCTAATGCATAAAATTGCTTCCTTATCGCTGATTTAAATTCCGATCATGAGGAAAGAAGATTAACACACTTACTTCTGTCTTGAAGCTTGGTCTCCCACCATATGAGAGCGATGCCTTCCAACCGAAGAGAAGACAATTGCAATTTAACCTCCTCTTCATCAATATGTTGGACATGTAAATACACTTCAATATGTCAGATCCAATTATCTATCTTTTCAAGATTATCATCTCCATTAAACATTGGTGAAGAAAATTTTACATCAATCTTTAATAATGGTTTCTTAAAAGAGGCTTTATGGCTAGAATGATGAGAATGATGAGAATGCTCAGAGGAAGAAGAAATAGAACTCGAAGGTGAAGATGGAGGCTCTGGAGGATCTCCTCTAGCCCCTTTTTTTACTGAAGCATCATCATCTACATGTGCTTCCTTTTTCTTCCCTTTCTTCTTCATCCTCTTCTCGTAATCTCCATACATTCGCTTGACCATTTCTGACACGCGATAAAAGACCACGTGAAAGTTTTTTTCATGTTCATCACACTTGTCCTCTTCTGCCATTTTCTTCCTTTTGGATACATGACCAACTTCGGGATTGAAAGTATTTAGAGTTCCTTCACCCTTATTATTTTTGGCCTTAGTAAGCATTCACACTCAACAATTCAAGTCAAATATGACTGCTCTGAAACCAACATGATCTAGGATCTTTTCATCATGACTTATAAAGAATTGTGTTAAATGAGAATAAATTAAAGTGCACCATTAAAGAAGGGAAAAATTATAAATGAAGAGACATAAGCATTAGATCTGAACACAAAAACTTGATAATGGAGTTCGTCCCTGGTGGACTACATCTCTGGGTCCTACTCTCAAATGGGTAGGCTCTTTTATTAAATCAACAAAAGAATTTGGAAAATACATGAATATACCTCATTCTAAAATCAAGTTGCATAATTAATGCTCAGATTAGAAAAAAAAACATCACCATTAGATTCGTGGTGTCAAATTACCCAAAAATGACTGTCTCCACGTTTCGATCTGACTCTGGCACTCCCAGGCCCAAGATAAAATTTGTCTTGGTTTCCATGTCCACTGCAACCTACAATAATGACAGTACTTTTCTCGAAATCCATGCCCGTAGATGTACGACCACGCCTCTCCCCCGGTGGATGGAGAAACTCGGCTTTAAAACAATTTTTTGCAGATGGATATTTCAATGTGACCGTTTAGGTGGATTGGCATGGGTGCTAGAGTTAAGGCGCTAGATATGGGGAGGTCCCGGGGTCAAGCCCCACGGGCTCACATTTTAGTTTTGTGGTTATAATTCCTGCCAAACTTAGCTAGCGTCTTCTAGATATGATGGTTCTCACTAGATATGGCAGACCTCTTCCAGATTTGGTGGGGTCCCGCCTATATATTTTTTTGAATTTTCAGATATGGGTTGTCCTTGGGAGATTTGGGGATGCCACGTGTCACCCGTTGATTGGGCCATGTGGCATATTCTCATTGGTTCACCTAGATTCTAATGACATGCCCAACCAACTGTACAAGACACGTGGTTCTCTCTGGATGGTGCCATGTGGCGTATCTTGGGGATACCATGTGGCACGTTCCTATTGGGCCATGTGGGCCCCTGAAAAGTTCAATGGAGGGTGACACGTGGTAGGTTGTGGTGCTTCCACATGGCATGCTAACATCAACATCATGTATGATGACATCACCTTGTCGTGTCAGCTATTGACATCATGCTGACGTCAACAGTACAGACGATGATGTGTCCCTTGCTGACTGGACCTGTTTGACCGCAACTTTGACCACAAATATATTTCAAGCCGTAACTCTGTTTGAAAAACTGTTTGCACCATTAGAAATCTTACGATGCCCTCTTCGTGATCATTCCATTTTCACTGAGTTTTGGGAACTTTAAATGTTTTCCCATACTTTGTCTGCTGAAGACATTCTGAGTGTTTTGATTTGCCTCTGTGAGTTCTGAGTTATTCTTAGCCTTTTCTGGATCCTTTTTGGACCAAAATGTTACGCCCTCGATAAGTTGATGTATCAACTTCCCCCATCGGGGCCGCAAACCTTTCGTATTTTCATCTTTCAGGGTTAGGGTTTTGGATTTTCTTTATTTTAAAAATTCCTTTAGAGCCTCATTGTAAACATCATCATCTTCTTGTGAATGAGCGTAGCCATCACATATATTCTCAAAGATAAGATGCCACCATTCTAGTGAGTCATTCACTCTGTAATTTTACAGTTTATGCACATTCTTTCATTAATAAAGATCATCTTCTGGGGTTAGGGTTTTGGATTTTCTTTATTTTAAAAATTCCTTTAGAGCCTCATTGTAAACATCATCATCTTCTTGTGAATGAGCGTAGCCATCACATATATTCTCAAAGATAAGCTGCCACCATTCTAGTGAGTCATTCACTTTGTAATTTTATAGTTTATGCACATTCTTTCATTAATAAATATTGTGCATTATTGTATCTCTATGTTTATTGCAATATTTCTGGTTATCTCACAATATCTCTATATATTTCATTGTTATATCTCTTCCTTCATTTCATTTTCAAAATAATTCGTATCATTCTCGACATTTACCAACATTTTTTTTTTGTAGTCTAGGAATACTGACATATTCAACCTTCTGTAAGGGAAGGAGGTCTCACCCGAAGCATAACTGAGACTTGTATGAATAAGGAAGTTATAGAGAATACAACATCAAATCTATTTCTACAATACTCATATCCATAGATTAACCTTTGAAATCGGGTTGCGTCAACATTCAAATAATAACGGGAAAGGAATAAGAAAATAGAAAACAGAACTATAGATCCATTCATAGCATAACAAATAACCATAAACCAAATTTTGAGGCCTCAAATCACATCATTTTATTAGCTATAGTAGTACACAAGAATTCATACATTTCAGATTTGACAGATCATGCTTCAAAACACATATATCTTTAACACATTATCCCATTGGGTGAGATCCAATTATTTCATCTTCAAATAATATTTTTATGGGATTCATTACAGAATCAAGACTCTGATCCAGGAAGATATTAGTGGCCACCCACCTATTCCATTGGCTCAAAATAGAGTTTTCCACCTCGACAATTTTTAGACAGCTTTTTGGGTCCCAAACTTTCGGGGACATTTTGAGGCCCTAAACGATGTTTGTTGGGGATTTCAGGCCCAAAAGATTGCAAAAACCATTCGCGTGGGCCATTCAAAATGTGTTATTTTTGTCTAGAAATTTCCAACGGTGTATTGAGCTCCCCAAACATATACCGTATGCAAAAATCCCCCGGGAAGTTGACGTATCAACTACCCCCATAAGGGCATGCAAAAATTTTGGATTTTCATCTTCTAGGGTTAGGGTTTTGGATTTTCCTTATGTTAGAAAGGCCTTTAGAGCCTCATTGTAACAATCATGTTCTTGCGAATGCGAGTATCCATCACATCTCTTCTCAGAGATAAGATGCCACCATTCTAGTGAGTCTTTCACTCTGTATTTTTACAGTCTTTGTACATTTCTATCATTAATAAAATCATGTATTACTGTATTTCTCTGTTTCTAGAAATATTTATGTGTATTTCATTGCAATATCTCTTCTTTCATTTTGATCACAAAAATAATCCAGATCAGACTCATCGTAGGTGTAAAAGTAGTATCAACACCAGGCAATACCTAACACTAGTAATAATAATATTCACATTTTCCCCTTTACATTTCCCTTTTCTTTATACTTGTGCACCTTTGACAAAGTCGATTGACTAAATCAAATCTACTTCTGTCCATGCCCGATATTTCTTTGATCCACCCACAATATTTGTTTTCCACCACTTTTAAGGCTTCTAGCTACCATGAAATGCATTTGAATTTTTCCGCCGCTTACTCCTCCTTATCACTTTATTTGAAAATGAAACAGGCCCCAACCAAAACTATTGACTCGCCCTAAGTCAACCTTCAACTTATTTACTAGGGATTTCTTCAAACAAAGGGCCCAAATTTGGTACAATCTGAAGGGATTGTCGACGAAAGTTGTCATACTGTTCCAAGAGTTCTTACCATTTGTGGACCAAAATAGATGCACCTGCAACAAATTTCTAAGTTGCAACAACATTTGGTTCTTGAGGTTTACTGGCGCGAAGAGTGTCCCGTTATTTCTCCACCATAGAATTCACTTGGTGCATATGAACATCTGGAGTCTTGACTTTAGGATTGAAATCACCTAGTTCTTTCTTGGAAGTTTGGGCAGCCTCAAACATTGCATCAAGATGATGATCAACTTCTTGAATCTATTGGAATTTAGATTGTTTCACAATGGGATCTATTGTGGCCTTTCCTCCACATTCATATTCTAAATTTGGACTCTCAACTCCTCAACGAGATTATTCCTTCTTTCCAGTAGACCAACCTAATCATTGACCATTGTAAAAATTTTGTTGTATTTCCCAATCTTGTCATGAAGGGAAGACTAAATGAAATCCCCTTCCACAACCACTTGTTTTGTCTTTTATAACATAGCCTTAGGTTTCTCCTACTCTTTTAGACGAATTGCATACATTTGTTGTTGTAGACTATCTGTCTTCTTAGCCAACTGGGACCATAAATTTGCAAGGAGTTCGACACGTTGTACTGGTGCAACAAGAGTAATATCATTGGGTAATTGAGGGGAAGACTATCGTAACGTAGACCAAAATTCAACCAATTTCCCAGAGACAACATAAAATGTTGATTGACCATGTGCATTCAATTTGTATGCTTTATCTTGGTCCTCTGATATTGCCTCTAAATCATGACACAATTGTTGTCTTTGTTGCATTAGATCCTCATTGGCTTGATCTACAAAAACAATTCATTTCTCAATCTGGGCATCGAGGCATGCATGACATTCAATAATTGTTGGGTGGACCAGGCCACAAAGTCTTTACTGGTGATGGAATAATATACAGGTAGCCTCAAGGAAAGTGGTTGACCACTTGCAATTTAACTCTCAGATAGGCTATAAGTATTGGCACCATTAGGACCTGGAGATGTAGCTTGGAAGATATGAGCAAGTCTCTCTTAAACATCATGGGGAAGCAAGGAAGCAACCTATGTGCGCTTTAGACATAACTATAGGATTTTGAAAAATTGTTGAGGATCCTGGAGTAAGGGATCAACATGCTCACAAATTGAATGGGTTCTATGGTCAGAGTTGGTTTCTTCAGGAATTTCCATAGGAATGTGTGGAGGATTAGGAAATGATTGAGCTACCTCTTCTACAGATTTATGTAGCTCAGGATTGGGGACATTCACTTATGAAACATTTGACGAGGGAAAGGGCACAGTAGCAACAAATCCACTAGCTGAAACTAAGGGATCAATGGTCTCATGCTCAACCATTTCAGTATCGGTGTGAAAAGGGGTTGGTTGAATGACTAGTTGAACATTCACAACATATGTAGTTTGCGACATAATTATTTCTTCATGAACTGGGGTGAAATTATTTTTATAAATAGTAATAGTAGGGTCATCAATGATGGAGATAATGGGGATAGTGGATGGAAAAGGGGGAAAAAATATTGTCATTGGCAGAGGTGAGGTGATATGGATGGCATCTATGACAATGGGGAGACTACCAGATGAAAATGGTGAATTGGTGTAGATCTTCTTGACTTTAGGATTGGTGATTATGGAGTCTTGACTTTAGGATTGGTGTAGACTGAAAAAGCATCTTCAAAGGATTCCTTGAAATCCTTACATGTTAATAAAATGCTGTCGAGAATGGATGATAATGGCGGTGGTTTAGGAATTGAATTTGGAATATATTCTTCCTCCTCTTCTGAATTTGAATCCCAAGGCATGCGATGTCTCTTTACTTCTCCACTAGAACTAGGAACATCTACAATAGCTAGAGCTTCCCGCTGTGAAATCTAGGGTAGTTGATAGGATACCCCCGAGGCATTTTATGTTGGACACACCTACCACACTTAGAGGGGGGGT
>JASDQU010317528.1:0-12263 GCA_032191745.1 Picea mariana | reverse complement strand
AGGTGGAAATGTGGGCCCTATAGCTATATATAGGCCTTTCCACCAAAATTCCAATCACCTTTCTGGGAGCTTGGGGTGTTCATTCTTTGATCCATCTTCAGCCATGGGATTAGCATCTCGTCATCTACATCAAGACAGTCCATGGGCCACTTTTTATTCTTAGCCCTCGGGGCGCCATTTTTTCATACCCCATCCAGGTATGCATGCTCATATTCAAAATTATCAAATAAATGCTCGTATGTTCGATTCTCTTCAAATATTATTCACGTCGGGTATTTAGTTTTCATGTGTGCAGGTACTTGGTCATCATACATCAACGCAACCCCTTCAGGTATATAATCAGCACTGGCATGTAATCATTCCCTCTGAATCTCACTTGCATCTCCAGTCACACCCTCTGACATTTGCCTCTAGGATCCCCATCTCTGGCTCTATAGTACCCACACCTCCATTGCATCTTAGGTACTGTCACTCGGTAGCACTCTCCCCCCACATGAGTTGTCTCATTCATAGCACCCTTTTTCACTTTGACACTCATGTTTTTTTTCAACCCTTTAGGGATGGGAGTCCTGATAGTCTTACATCATGTCATGAATCATCCACATACTCCTTCTCCTCATTTTGCTAGCTTTCCCGCTGGACTCCCTGATTATCTCTTCAAGGTTCTAGTTTGATTACACCTCCGCAGTATCATGAACCCTCCATTTCATCCACAATCAATTTGCCCCTCTACAAATTTCCCTTCATTTCACCTACCTCATATAGAAACCCACCCATGGGGCCCCCACCCTCCACCAGTTCTCCAAGAAAATTGCGTCCTACCCAGGGCCAACCATATTACATTGGGGCACCCATTTCTGTATTTGTACGCTCATCCCAAATTATTCTTTATTTATTTGGTACATTGTAAAAAGCCTTTGTGTCTCACATTTACATATTATTTGTTGTTGCCTTCAACGACCTTCTTCCCTTTTTTGGAAAACGCAACCCATGTCACCCTTGGTTGGGGCACTCCTTATCATATACCACTATCAACATTGTCCATATACTCTGAGTATCCCACAGGTCACTTACCTCTGCCCTCTGAGTTTGTTCACTTTGTCCCACCTCTGGCACAACTTATCCCACGTCTTGTTGTCCCCCTGACACTCAACTTAGTTGAACGGTTGCAACCACTTATACTTCGCATATACCCCCAACCAAGGGCAGTATTGAATCTTCATACATCTTGACTTCGACCATGTACCTCCTCCAGTTCCTAACCTTACCTAGTAGATTTCATGAAGCCCTTTGCTTCTTGGAGTCACGTCCCCCTTTTTGTCGACATCAGCACAGTTTTCAGAAGGGTGACAGTATCTTGACTCTCATTACCTTTCCAATGAGAGGTATCAGACAGCACAGGGAGAACCACAATTGTTCCCTGCTATCGTTGACCCCCGTAACATTCGACTTGAACACTTTCTCATGTTACGGTGGGTCTTACTTTGCGACTATTGTAGTTATTTCTTATATTCGTTGAAGACCTATGAACTTGGCCAGGCTATCAATGCCTATAGAATCCGTGATATTTCTTACAAATGTCACTGCCTACTGTTCAAAGTATGTTCCTCTACAGACTTGTCTTCTGCCTTTATCACGACCGCCCCCAAGGGTGCTATAGTTGTCTACATCAATACATCATTCCTTTTTTTGAGTTACATGACACGAGCATGGGGCATGCCCGCCTTGTTTGTACACAGTTTATTTTTACACACCTTATGGAAGGTTGGGTTCTATAGGTTCCCTTCTCCCTCCAATGGGTAGCTCTTGACAATCCCACTATTGCTCTCTCTTACAACAACACTCTCAGTAGAAGAAACATTGATGGATTTCAGCTATACGTATGCTCCTAACCTCATCCATCAGGGGGCATCTGTTATCACTGAAATTTCATCCGCAAATGGTTACAAGAATTAAGCATCGCCAAACAGTTATGAGGTCACCCATGGACCAAAATTACCACAAAAACATTTCCAAAGGGTCAAAAAATATACAACCAGTGACAAAATTAAAGTGCGCTATGACTACATAGGGCGCACATGCACATGCGCAAAACAGAAATGTAGGAAAAGCGCACATGCGCCTGATGCACGATTGTGGTCACAAAAAGCTACGCACATCTGAGAACGATGCATTTATGAGAGTGGTCGACCTTCCACCCACTTCTGGTTCAGCTCCCAAGTTGATTTGACACTCAAATCTGGACTAGATCCGATTGGGTGGCTGGTCAAAGACCTAAAAATGCCCTAATTAGCCTCTTTACACACTACAAGATAGTTGCACAATACCTCAAAGAGGTGCTATAAAAAGGCCATGGGTGCACTTCATTTTTTAAGGAATTCAATAGCAAAGTTATGCTACTACTATTCTGTTGAGAAATCCTCTATTCTCATCAAGAGTATACTAGCACCATTGCATTGGGCAATCCATCTCACCCCTTGAGTGGATTAGCAAAGAATTCTTTCACCATTTTTATTCAAAGTTGTAAGAAGATCTTATTTGTGGGGGTCCAAGAGCCCTCCCTTGGAGGAAGAAGGGACTCATATTCCTCTTTATTTTTGGTGTTTTCTTTCACTAATATCAACCTTACCATTGGTGACATGGGTCTTATTGTTTATTTTGTCCTTATATCCCTATGCTCATTAGTTTAGTTGTTATTTTATTTATTAGTTTAATTCTTAGTTGTTCTTTTATATTTCTTTCTCTAACCCTTTTCCTTACAGCTGTCCTGCTTAGCAAACCCAACTAAGATTGTAAGCACCTCTGTTTTTCTCACTAAGGTGACAAAAGAGGCGCAATAGAAGGGTTAAGTTGTTGCTAAAAGATGGAAGGATTAGAACTATCCCTGGGGTTTTGCACATTCCAAAACTAGCAAGGAGCCTAATATATGTAAACAAGTTGGACGATGTAGGAGTGGACACTATATTTGGAAAGGACACTTGCAATATGGTATGAGGAGAAATGGTATTGATGAGAGGATTTTGGTGTGGAACTCTATACAAGTTTTTGGGAAGAACTTATACTAATGGGTGTAACCATTTTGTTGTCCCTGGGTAGAGAAATAAAGAATACAAGACCAATATTGTCCCTGAAAAGAAGACCATGTTGTGCCATCAAAGACTAGGACATATTGGAGAAAAGGGCCTTCAAACACTACATGGTAAAGGTATGGTTGAAGGTATGTCAAATTTCACTCTGGATTTTGATTTCTGTGAACATTGCATAAATGGTAAACAGAATCGAGTAAGATTCCCATCTGGTGCTACAAGAGCAAAGGGGATCTTGGAGTTGATACACAGTGATGTGTTTGGACCTGTGCCTGTTCCATCACTAGGTAAGTTTGTGTATTATGTTTCATTCATATATGATTTCTCAAGGAACGCATGGATTTATTTTCTTAGAAAGAAATCTGAGGTATTTGATAAATTTAAAGAGTTTAAGGCTTTGGTAGAAAATCAGACAGAGAAGAAAATAAAGGCATTGAGAACAGATAATGGTGGAGAATTCTGTAGAAATGAATTCGAAGAATTATGTAAGAAGTGTGGTATAGCATGGCAGAAGACTACTCCATACACACCTCAGTAGAATGGAGTTGCAAAAAGGATGAACAGGACACTGATGGAAAAAGAAAGGAGCATGCTTAGCAGTGTCGAGTTAGGATAGGAATTTTGGGCAGAGGCAGTGGGTACAGCATGTTACCTGGTCAATCGATCACCCTCATCAGTTTTGGATGATAAAACTCCACACGAGGTATGGAATGATAAGAAACCCTCTCTTGAACATATTAGAGTGTTTGGTTGTGATGCTTATTTACATGTTCCAAAGGCAAATAGGAGTAAGCTGGATAATAAAGCTGAAAAGTGTATATTTATTGGTTATAAAGATGATGTGAAAGGTTAAAATATTTGGAACCTAGAAACTAAGAAGAATGTTTACAATCAGGATGTTGTTTTTAGAGAGGTAAAAGATGTTTCCAAACAGGAATTCCTACCAAGGAAAGAAGAACCCGAGAAAATAGAGCTTGAGTTGGATGATGAAAAAATTGAATAATCTGAAAAAGATGAAGCAGAAGAAGAAGAAGAACCTCATACCCCAGTATTGAGGAGATCAGTGAGAGAAACAAGGCAACCAGAAAGGTATAGTCCACCTAATTTCCATTCCAATATCTATTACTAGTGATGATCCCAGAACTGTCAGGGAAGCAGTGAATTCAGAGGATAGTAAACTATGGAATAAGGCCATGCTTGAATAAATGGATGCCTTGGATAAGAATGAGGCATGGAATATAGTTGAGTTTCCAGTTGGAAGAAAATATGTTGGTAGAAAATAGTTGTTTAAGAAGAAGTTTAATGTAGAAGGTAAAGTGGAGAAATACAAAGCTCGATTAGTAGAAAAAGGTTATTCCCAGGTAGAGGGAATTGACTTTGGTGAGATTTTTTCTCCCGTTGCCAAGTTAGCATCTATTAGATTTATTTTATCTATTGTTGTTGCTTTTGATATTGAAGTGGAACAGATGGATGTGAAGATATAATTCCTACATAGGGATCTAGAAGAAGAAATATACATGAAGCAGCCAAAAAGATTTGTAGTGAAGGGAAATAAAGAGTTGGTCTGTAAGCTAAAGAAGTCACTATACGGCCTGAAGAAATCACCTAGGATGTGGTACCAAAGTTTTGACACATACATCGTTGGATTGAAATTTGTGAGAAGAAGGGTTGATCACTATGTATATTCCAAGTAGGTTAGTAATCACTTCATTTATATAGTGTTGTATGTTGATGACATGTTGTTGGTAGGAAATAACATGGATGTTATCAAGGAGGTTAAATCAAATCTATCCTCCAAATTTGACATGAAGGATCTCGGTGATGCTAACTTCATTCTGGGAATGGGGATTAAAAGAGATCATGCAAACAGGAAAATCTAGTTGAATCAGAAAAAATATGTTGAGACTATATTGTAGAGGTTTAATATGCATGGAAGTAAACCGGTCAAGGTTCCTATTCCTATAGGTGTAAAGTTATCTGCAGATCAGTGTCCCAAGACACAGGAAGAAGAAAAGGACATGTCCCATGTTCTGTATGCCAGTGCAGTTGGCAGTTTGATGTATGAAATGGTCTGTACTAGACCGGACATTGCACATGCAATGGGAGTTTTGAGAAGGTATATGTCAAAACCAAGGAAAGAGCATTGGATAGTAGTAAAGACGGTCTATTTTTATTTGCGTGGCACTACAAATTATGGATTGTGCTACCAAGGAAGACCAGGATTGGATAGAGTGGTGGACATACATGGATTTGTTTATGCAGACTGGGCTAGAGATATGGATCGCAGAAAATCTACAAGTGGGTATGTGTTTAACCTATTTGGAGGAGCAATCAGTTGGATGAGAAAAAGACAGGTTCTAGTGGCACTCTCAACCACAAAAGTTGAATACATGGCATCCACTCATGCACGCAAGGAAGCAGTATGGTTACAGAGATAGTGTTTAGGTATTGGGTTGGTACAACAAGCAATGAGATTAGATTGTGACAGTCATAGTGCAATATTCCCAACAAAGAACCCAGCTTATCATTTGAATACAAAGCATATTGATGTTCAGTATCACTTTGTGAGAGACATGGTTGAAGAAAAGAAGGTGTTGCTAGAAAAGGTTGACACTTTGAAGAATGTTGCAGATTCATTGACAAAGTCTATGAGCATAGAAAAGTTCTCCTCGTGTAGAGAAACAATGGGAACTGTTTCCCTGGATTGTTGACTACATAATCCTGTGGACCTATGGATGAAAATAAAACAACAATTGGGAGAATGTTGGGTATGTGTTATATTCTTTGCATGTGTGTGTGTGGGCACATCAGAATTGACAACTATGTCTGACGATCCCTCCCTAGTAGTGATCTTTGTGTTGTGTGTATTGGGTGCTTCCTAAGGGGGTCCCAGGGGGGAAGGTATGCCCCCCCCTAGTTACATGTAGTGTTCAGCTCAAGGTAGTATCTTGGAGCCCACGGGGTTTGGGGCAGCACCCCGAAATTGTTTTTTGGGCGTTTTTGCTATTTTAGCGGATTTTTCTATTTTTAGTGGTTTTATAAATCAATACCAAATTAAGGGATTAGGGTATTGATATCTATAGAATACCTAAAAACATTGCATATATATTGTATGGTGAATGGTGAAATTAATACAATGAAGCATAGAAAGGTTTTTTCCCGGTTAAGGGTTTCCAGTATAAATCTCTGTGTACTATGTGTATGAGCCATTGATTATTTTTTGTTTTTCTTAAGAATATATATGCATTGATTTACTTCATAGGTTTAAAAATTAAAATATCCAAATCATCTATTAAGATTAACTCTGGCCTTTGGGAGTTCTTGACTCAAAGAAACCTGCAACTCAAATTCTCCCGAGTACCAAGTCTCCAGAACTTGGGATCTTGAGCCAAGTGTCTATTGTAATCAATGGCTAAGATGGACTCCAACCTTCATGCCTTCGGGAGTCCTCAACCCCAACTTCTTATGCCTTGAATCCTCCGGAGTGCCAAGTCTCTGGACTGCGGGATATACTGCCATGTTTCCTCTCTCGATCAACAGTGAGGATTTACTCCACTCTTCAGATCTTCGGGGGTTTCACTTTCATCACATTTCATTCCATCATAAAGTTGAACTAGCGAACTCCTAGAGTCTTCATCGGTAACTAAGCACCAAGGGGTGCTACGTGGCAGAAAATAAGGCACGAACACATGGCCCTATCTGACGGGTGACATGTGTCATATACTAACTGGCACAAACGGTCTTTGAAAAACATGAGACACAGTGACACATGGAAAGCATCAAGGGTGTCCATGTCACCCTAGGTGATGTTAGCAATCCATGTCACTCCAATGCCTCACGACTTAGGCACTTCATAACTTCGGAACTTTAGGTAGACTTCTCCACACTACACCACAAATTCCTCGAATATCGAATTCCCAAATAGGTTGATCTGCAGACACGTGTCCTTAAACACAAACAGTCCAGATTTACTCTGGAGTTCGGGACTTCGAGAGATTTTCTTTGTCCAGAAGAAAAAAAACTTCACCTAAAACTTTCGATCTCCAACCATCGGTCATCGACGATCAAAGATTTTATTTGTCCTGAAAAAAAGGAAAAACTTCACTAGAATCTGTCGATCCCCGACCATCGGTCATCGGCGATCAAAGATTTTCTTTGGTCGATCTTCAACCCATCACCAAAATTGTCAATCCACGACCATCTCCCATCGACGATTTTTGTTGGCAAACTTCCACACTTAGAACTTTTTACAAAATCCCAGGTGAATCTGGGTCGTTGATCTCCCAGCCAATATAATCTTGACTGTTGATTTTCTCCAAGTCCTTAGACAACCAAAATGAATACGAACCATCGATGTTCCTCATTTTTCAATTCGACGAATCAATCCAAACCATCGATTTGGTAATTTCACCAAACTTTGTAAACATTCGAACTTAAAAAAAAAAAAAATAAGGACGAATCTGGACTATTTATCCAAGATCGAACACGATCTCAACCGTCGATTCTCCAAAATCTGTCCAACATTATAGAAGCCATTAAAAATTGAATTTTTCGACCTTGTAATTCAAATTCATCTCCGCAAATCCGCAGATCAAATCCATTAACTTCTTAGACAATCCTGGAATCATTCAAACTTATATCAGTTCATGAATTTGGGGGATTTCGCTCAAATGTTTCCACCTCTTTTCCCCAAATTCACATAGATATATAAAGTTTGTGACAATAAATATTCCCAATTTGCACTTGTTATGGCTCATAACAGTCTGTTGTTTGAACCAGAAGCTCTGATACCAATTTGTAACGTACCCGACCTCCGACAGGCCGGGCATGCCACACCAATAACACACCTCTTGGTTGATTTCGAATCTCATATATAATAATTTAATACGCAGCGGAAATAAATACAAAAGGAAACCATAGCAGAGAGAACTTATCTTTTATAAAATAATACACCAACTTGTTGCAGACCAACGATGTTCCACCCAATTGTGAAACTATCCTAGATGCATAGTGCTTGTCATGCCATTTCTGGTGGTATGTGGAACATCACATAACTTGTAATATACCAGATATAAAATGTATGCAGAACTGAAATAAAATGCTAGTAATGGCAGAATAACAGCAATATAACCAGAACATTCACCACAATAACACTGAAATGATATAAGAATAACAACAAAAATAGCACTTTGAATCTGAAAGAAATGTTCACAGGCCTCTTCAAGGGGGAAACCTCCAATTGAGCAGAGCTCTATTACAATAATATCCAATCTAGGGTTCTCATACCCTTGACTCCTATTTATACTAAAAAGAAGAATCTAGAGGAAGATCCTTCTATAAGTGGAAGTTCTATTAGGTCTTCTTACATCCGCCTTATTCTATTTTACTGAAAGGCCTTATTAATATTGACCTTTATTACATCTGAATACATTGTTCTACCTATGTGTGGGTTAGGACCCTAACATGTCTGCCCCTTTAAAAATAGCCTTGTCCTCAAGGCTTGAGATGAGGAAATTGTTGCAGAATGGTAGTTGGTTCCCAAGTAGCGTCTGTTGGAGTTGTATATTTCCACTGGACTAGCACTTCCTTAATGGTTCTCTAATGTAGGCGATGCTCACGTTGGTCCAAAACTACTTCTAGATGTAGCCAAATGGATCCTTCTTCAGCTAACTCTGGAAGGTTGGTTTGAATTTGGCACTTAGCTCCAATAACCTTCTTTAAGCATGAAACATGAAAAATAGGATGTAGTTTCGAATGGTTGGGCAAAGCTAACTAATCGGTGACTTGTCCCACATGCTTGAGTACATTATAAGGACCATAAAATATGGGCGCTAGCTTCTAACAATGCTCGACCTTGAGGGAAGTTTTCTTGTAAGGTTGCAGTCGAAGAAACACCTAATCCCCTTCTGCAAATTGACATTCAAAGTGACCTTGATCTGCTTGTTGCTTCATGCGATTATGTTCCATGACCAAATTCTATTTGAGGATACAGAGAATAGCCTCTTGAGCTGTAAGTGTTATTTCAACTGCCTGGACCTTCGAGGCACCCGGTAAGTATGAGAGAACTGAAGGTGGATTTTTTCCATATACCGCTTCAAAAGGAGTCAGGTGTGTAGTTGTATGGTATGAAGTGTTGTACCACCATTCAGCTAGGGGTAACCATTGGGCCCAGTGATTTTACTTTTCTAAGGAAAAACACCTCAAATATGTTTCCAAACACTTGTTGACAACTTTTGTTTGGCCATTAGTCTTGGGATGATAAGTTGTGCTGAGATGCAATTCAGTGCCTTGTATATTGAACAGTTCTTGCCAAAAATTGCTTGTGAAAGTTGGGTCATGATTAGAAACAATAGAGTGTGGAAATGCATGAAGCTTGAAGACCTGGTCCATGAATATTTGAGCCACCGTGGATGTTGTAAACGGGTGTTGAAGGGCGCAGAAATGAGCATACTTGGAAAGGAAATCAACAAACACCATGATGATGGATTTATTTCCTGATTTGGGTAAGCCGGTAGTAAAATCCATAGAGATATCCTTCCAAATAGCAGGTGGAATCGGGAGTGGTTGTAGTGTGCCCGATGATTTGACTATTTCTCCCTTGTTGCGTTGACACACATCACATTTAGTGACAAAATTATGAATGTATGTTTCATACCATCCCAGAAAAAGGAACATTTGACCCTGTCATAGGTTTTGGTGAACCCGGAGTGCCCTGTTGTGGGTTTAGCATGAAGCTCAGAATGTACCACGGATTTAAGCTTTGATTGTTTACTTAAATACAAACAGCCTTTGTATCAAAGTTCCTCATGGAGCCAAGAGTACCCTGGGGAAGCTGGAGCCTTAGACTGCAATTGGTGGATCAACTGCAAACTTTTGGGATCTTGTAGCCATTCCTGGAGAACGTCTTGGAGCCAATCTGGTACAATGAATGAAAGAGAAAAAAGGGATCCTTCGTCTTCATATTTTTGGGAAAGTTCATCTGCAACCACATTGTCTTTGTGTTTCTTATAAATGATCTCATAATCATATCCAAAGAGTTTAGTCACCCATTTTTGTTATTCTGGGGAGGAAATGCATTGTTCCAGAAATACTTGAGGCTTTGATGGTCTGTCTTAATTTGGAAATGTTGCCCCAATAGATAAGGATGCCATAGATCCAGGGCATGTAGAATAGCCAACATTTCCTTTTCATAGATGGATTTGCCCAGATTTCTTTCAGATAGTTAGTTGCTGGTAAAGGCCAAAGGTCGACCCTCTTGCATAAGGACAGCACCAATTCCTTTCCCTAAGGCATCACATTCCAACACAAAGGTCTTTGTAAAATTGGGAAGGGCGAGGACTGGAGTGGTACACATGGCCATCTTCAAGGTCTGAAAAGCTTGAGCAACGGCTGGAATCCAAGTGAAAGAGTTCTTTTTTAGGAGAGCAGTGAGAGGTGTTGCAATATTCCCATAATTCTTAACAAACTTGCGATAATACCCTGTTAAGCCTAGAAATCCACGCAAGCTCTTAAGATTCTTTNGTATTCTACTTCTAAGGCGCCAAAATCACATTTAGACTGTTTTAGGAAAAGTTCATGTTGAGAGATTAAATGGATAACTCAATCCACATGAGAAAGATGGTTTGTCCAGGTTTAGCTACAGATGAGGATATCATCAAAGAAAACTTAGACAAAATGGTGGAGAAAAGGATGGAAGACATGATTCATGAGGCTTTGGAAGGTGGAGGGGGCATTACACAAGCCAAAGGGCATCTCCAAAAACTCATAGTGGCCCTCATGAGTTCTAAAGGCAATCTTGGGAATGTTGAACTCTTTCATACGTATCTGGTGGTAGCGCAAATGAAGATCTAGTTTGGTGAAGAATTGGGCGCTACTTAATTCATCCAGGAGGTCATCAATGACAGGAATGGGGAATTTATCTTTGACAGTAATTTTGTTGAGGGCACGGAAGTCAGGACACGTTCGCCAAGAACCTTCTTTCTTTAGGACCATGACCACAGGAGATGAGCAGGGGCTCGTACTAGGGTGGATAACACCTGCATTAAGGAGTTCCTGGACTATTTTCTCAATTTCATTTTTTTGAGAAAAGGGGTGGTGATACGGATGGATATTGGGAGGAGGGCTTCCGGGTACAAGGGGAATGGAATGATCATGAACACCACGGGAAGGAGGGAGGCCTTGGGGAGTGGAAAAGACCAATTGATGTTTAGAAAGGATGGCTTGGAGGTCTTGTGGTACTGAGGGTGTCTTTGTTGCTTGTATGGCATGGAGTTGGGCGATAACACTAGAATGACCCTTTTTGAGCAGCTTTTCCATGCAATGGGAACTAATGATGTTAGGTGAACTGGCGGTGATGCCTTGGAACTTATATTGGTGGCCCTCCTGGTCGAATTGCATGGTTAAGTCTTTAAAATCCATGATAATGGGACCCAAAGTCCTTATCCAGTCTGCACCCAACACAATGTCACAACCTCCCATGTCGATAGCAAACATATGGGATTTCAGGTGGTAGTCACCAATTTGGAGATGCACATTTTCACAACACCCTCCAAATTTCATGGAACCACTATTGGCAATCATGATTTGGAAATTATTGATAGCATGGATGTAGCAACGAGTTTCTTGGGCAATGCGGCGATGAATAAAATTATAGGTGTTTCCACTATCAACCAGAATGATGACCTTCTGATGCTTGATGTAACCGATTAGCTTGAGGGTTTGGGGGGTGGAGAAGCCAGTGAGAGCATTGAGGGAAATGACCGATTTTACTTCGGGAGGGTCAGAGGGAGGGGTTATGTCAGTGGATTCAGGTGAATCTGACATAGAGGGAGTTTCTTCATCTTCTTCCAAAATCTCCTCGGAGATGGCCATAAAAAGATTTTGTTATTTACACTTGTGGCCCAGGAAATATTTGTCATCACAGTTATAACAAAGGCCTTTGAGTTGGCGTTCATCCATTTCAGCCCTAGTCAATTTTTGGATCTTTAGTGGAGCAGAGGGAGTAGTTGGATTTACTAGTTTAGGGTGAGGGATAAAGGAGCGTTTGTCGTTTTGAAAAGATACAACATGTTGTGCTTCTTTAGCCCTTTTGGTAGCCTCCACCCAACTCTTAGGTTGAGCTATGGGGACATTTCATCCTTGAGGCCGCTGATAAAACACTCTCTGGAAAAGGCATCA
>JASDQU010317525.1:0-13206 GCA_032191745.1 Picea mariana | reverse complement strand
TTTAATTTGTTTAATTAAATGATTTAAGTATACGGAGGGGATAAGAAACATTAAATAAAAGGATAAGAAATTAAATAAGAGGATAAGATAATGAATGTATGGATAAGGAAATTAATGAGGAGGAAAGGGTCGATGAAGGGGGGATATGATGGGAGGAGTCTTACCGGGAAGGGAACATCATTTTTGGGGAGGAAGCATTTTGGAGGGAGATGAGAGTTCTGGTTTCTTGGCTTGGCTTTTCTGGTTCTGTGGTGGAGTTCTGCAGTCTTTGAGTATCATTGCAGGGGGCACCGGGTTGCTAGGGGTTTTGGGCACGGGGGCCAGGATTCCTTTTGGTTTCCTGGAGCTAGGGAGCCAAACAGGCTGCTCCTAGCTGGTTGGGAGGTTAGTCGGTTTGGGCAGAGTTGGTCGGTGGAATCAAGTTGGGCAAGGAAACAGCAGGAAGGACAACAAGACTAGCGGGAGTTTGGCATGAAACCAAGGTATTTTAATTTACATATTTTTTTTATATATTTAAGGAATATGAAGTGTTATAAGATTGTTCGTAAGATTATTATGTTCAGTTCAATAAATTTTATATATGTTGGTTATTGATTATGTGCTGGTTATGAAGTATTAAAAATGTTAGGTTAGCATTCCTTAAAATATTTTTTTGGGGGGTTTTATAAGGCTCTGTGGAGCAGAACCCTACAAATAAGTATACTAGGGCTAGCCCCCTCTTTGACTCCCCTATATTCTAATGGAAACAACATATGCTTACACCCATTTTTCTCAAGGATATAAGTACTCTCCCTCCCATCATGTATAAAATTCTTGTCATATTTCCAAGGTCTCCCTAACATAACATGACAAACATACATGGGTATGACATCACATAAAGCTTCATCCTTATAACTACCAATTTTAAACTCAACTTTACACTGTCAATATACCATGACTTTATGTTCTTTTTGAAACCATGAATCCTAGTACGAACTCAGATGTGTTCTCCTCTCCAGCTTTACCTTTCCCACCATCTCTGTGAATACTTGTTGGCACTCGATGAAGTTTTGAGAGAAAATTGGTCAAATTTGACCATTTTTGGGACTTCGACAGGCTGGTCGAAGATGGAGCACCCAAGCGGAGCTGAGACCATGGGATCTCACCTCGTTTTGCAGGTTTTTTGGGATTTTAGGGTTTATGTAATGGGTATGGGATGTCATCCCATGGGCTTACCCATGTTTGGGCCCTTTTTGTAATGTATAAATAAGTAGATAGGACTTAGAGCGAAGTTGGTCTATTGGCGTTGTGCAAGAATATGTAGAGATTTCTAAGTGCAAAGAATAGATGTTGGCTTTTGTGATTATTAATTGTTGAGAATTGTAGAGATAAGTGCAAGTAATTGTCAGAGGCTTTGTGCAGATAGATTGTGTAAGGCTTTGTGCCTTGACCTAACTGGGGAAGTAGGATCTGGTGAGGTGCACACAAATATCCTATCCTTTGCAGAGTTGGCTCTGTGGCTTTGTCCATAGGAGCAGAAGAATGTAGAAATCTTAAAGACTAATAAAGAAGAAGAAGAGTTGGTGAATGTATCCCCACACTGGGGTGAACCACGTGTATCCTCTGTTGATGTGATTTGTGAAATGTTGTTCATATTGTTTATGTATTTATCTGCTTAGTGCACTATTCTTGATGTATGATAGATAGATCTATGGATGCTTAGTGCTTATGTATGATGAATGTTATATATGAGTTGATGTTATGTGATAAATGATTAGATGTGCTCAATCTTGATTATTAAGGATTTAACCTGCGATGTGAATAAGGTTTAATAACTAATTCATGTTATTGGCTAAGTGCTCTGTTAAGTTTTTTAATCAAAGATCTGTGTCCCAGATCAATTGTAGACATCTAAGTCCTGCAACCCCCCTACCTCTACCTCGGGTGAGACTTCATCTTCTTTGCAGGTGTTGGCGAAAGGGTCGGTAGTTAGGGTTTTTTTGGTGTGTTGTTGAAGCGTTGAACCCTGGGTCTGCCCCTATGCCAAAAAATGGTTTTGTTGCCAGGACATGAAACTATGATTGATGGGAACTGAAGAAAAGATAAATCTTTGTGCATAGATATATTATTGTAGTGTATAGTTTTCTACTTGACCTCAGAAGCTATGTTCTAAGAAAGAAACTCGATCTGAAGAAAAGAGGTAAGATCTTAAAGCTCTGTGCTCCGGTAAAGGTAAGATAAGTGGAAATGTTTTATTCGAAAGTATGAATTTAAGTATGTTTGATAGATTTTGTCCTAGTCTTAAAACTAGGCCACAATTAGAAGAAATAATGGATCTGGATAAATTTGATCAAGATAATGAAAGATATGTTATTCCTATGCATAGAAATAATTTTTGGACTAACAAGTGGATGCAGGAACCTAGAAAGAATTTTTGCAGATTATAGGTCCATCACTGTGATCCTAGTGTGCAGTACAAAAAAGGTTGGGGATTGTTTAAAAGAAAGAGAGGATTGACACTGTGTTATTATTGCAGAACACCAGGACATCTTGTTAAGAAATACCCTAGTATCGATCATATTTGTATTTGTTGTAAAGGTATTGGTCATGAGGTTGAGGATTTCCCTAGGATGATTGATAATGTTGAAAAGCTAAACATGAGACAAGAAACCATAAAGAAGGTCAAAATTCTAAGGATATGTTAGAAAACCAAAAAGAATTAGAGACTATGTTATTACAGTTAAAAGAAGAAATGGATGATCATAAAGACATCAGTTTACCAGAGATCCTGAAAGAAAAGAAGTGCATAGAAACAAGAATAGGAGACTTCGACATAGACTCTGTCTTGGATGAGGAAACACAGGTGAATATCGTGCCAGAAAGCACTTGGGAAATTTTGGGAAAGCCTGCTATGGTTCCTTCATTGGGAAGGATAGGATTGTTTAAAGGAAAGATGATAACCCTATGTGGAAGAATTATGAAGGTAGCTATGATGGCCCATGAAAAATCAACTGAAGAAGAATTTGAAATCATTAAGTTTGTTGAGAACAATTCCCCTTCTGCACTTTTGTTAGGAAATACCTGGATTGAAAATGATCAGATTATAAGGAAAGCAGAGGAAGAGTCTACAAAACAGAAAAAACAAGAATTAAGGGACTTCATAGATATTAAAATAGAGCGATTAATACAAGAGGATAAGTTGAAGCAATAGAGGGCAAGGGAAGTAGCTATTGAAGTTGAAAGAACACAAGAAAGATTAAAGAAACTATCCATGCAGGAAAGAAGTGCATCCACCCTCAAAATATTAAGAGAAGAGGTATTACATTTTAACCCTCTGAAAGAATATCCATAGTGCGAAGTTACTACGCTAGAAGAACATAAGAATAAGAATGGAAAGAGGAATCCAAAGACTCATCTCATAGGAAAGAAGGCAAGAAATCTTAGTAAGAACAAAGAAAAACTAGAAAAAATGCGGGAAGTTCCAGAGAAGACTTCACAGAAGGCAAGCTTGCAAAACTTGAACCTCGCTGAAATAGGAAAATCGTGCATAATGGGACTTCACCACAATGAAGCTATACAACCGTTAGAGGCATCCCGACCATTAGAATGGCGCTCTATAATAGATATAAATGCAGTTATGGAGAGAAAGATCACCATTGGACCATTGAGATTGTGCCATAATGGTTGGATTCATATTCATCGAGGCATTCCTACCCATTGGAGGAATATGTTACGACATTGCTTATTTAACCTGTTGGATGCTGCGACAGAAACACTTTTTGCAAATTGAGATATCCGAGCTAATAGAGAATTGATTGCATATTGCCTTGTGTTGTCTAGAACTCACCATTCATTTGATTACCTTGATTGTCCATCTGCCTACCCGAGTTATTTTATTACAAGTGTGAATGTCGAGTGAGTGTAACACAATAGGTAAGTCTATGGAATAGATACTTGTCAACCTCATGACTAATAAATTCATGTCTATAGGAATACAAGAATTGTCGACTCGAGGATTGGAAGCATCCCCATCAACTGAGTGATGTTATGGCCACTCTACTAAGAAAAGAAGCAAGCACCACGATGATCTGGCTAACGTGAACCAGATCCTGTCGGTCTTGCCTCACTACACCATGCCTCTGGCTAGCACGGTTAATTGTGACAGTGTCCCATGTGAATTTTAATACACGTTGATCACTGCATACTTCCCAAAGGGGATACATGCAGTTGGACCCCAGTTGTGACTGATCCTAGCTTTGAAGATCAGTGACTTCAACATTGGAGACCCGAAGAAATATGCGATGCTCGTGCTGCATAGGTACATAATAAATACGATTGGGAAGAAGCCCAAGATAGTCTTCGAGCCATGGATTAAGGAAATCGTTAGATCGACAATCTTGAACCTGATGAAGATCCCCACTTTGGCCAACATTAGGAGGTTAACACTTACATTAAACTCCTTCTATAGTGCTACCATGGAAGGTATATATGGCTTGATAGGTGCATGACTGTGGATCCAACATTGATCCACTTGATCACTGGATTGAGCATGTAAGGACCAGACCCTCACTAGTTCTACCCAGGGAAGGCTAGATATCGTGCCCTGACTGAACGTATAAAAGAATTCCATGGCGATGTAGATAAGGGGAAGTGAGGATACAAGGTAGCATCCATCCAAGATGGTGCAGTGCACCTAGATTGTTAGCTTATAGCAGGAAAGATTGTCAGAAAAAACTGATCAACACAAGTCACAAGGTTTGTAGTCAACCTCGCAGGTAAGTGTGTCGAAGGAATCAAGATGAACTAGGCGAGTTACCTCATCAACGAGTTGGATAAGGACTATTGCAAAGTGTAGGACCGGGGGTACGAGTTTCATTTAAGTTGGTTACGGATCTTAATAGAATTTGTCTCCTGGAAAATACTAGAAGGAGAAGCCTTCCCCGAAGTTGAGCCATCAGAGCGATTGGAAACAAGGTTCTCCACCTTGTGGTACACAAGTGACATGGTCAAGTAGTGGTAATCGAACATAGTGTTCCACACTTACTACACACAACTGACGCACACCATTGAATCTTTCCCTCAAATGACCCTGAATACCTTGCATCAATACAGACCATTTGTGAAGTTCCATGCAGATCGACACTTCATCTACATCAATGCGCATAGGGATGAATGCAAGGAGTTGTAGTATTACTATAATTTGACTGAGGAAGACATGGAAGAGATCACCAAGGAATGGCTAGCCAAATTTCTTCTACCGGTTGAAGATGTTGAACTCTCTGACTCCGACATCATCAGAAGTCCTTTGGTCACCCAAAATGAGTATGATGGACAAAGCAGCACAAAGAAAAAGAAGAAAAAAGAGAAGGAAGAAGCACAAGACATAGAAAGTGATGAGAAGGACAGTGCATCGAAGGAAATTGCACCTCACTCACCTACAGAAGGAGGAGGAGACAAAGTAAACCAAGAGTAAGGAGGGGAAGAAGGAGACAAGAAAGAAAAAGTTGAAGTAACATTTCCAAAGGATCCCCTTATAGAGGTCGAGACATCAGAGAAATGAAAGGTTTCTCCACATAATACTCAACACAAAAGGAGACTTGCAAAAAAAATCCTAAGTCCCAGAATGTGCTCACAGTCAATGATATCGATATCATCATCACAACTATAGAGGATGCTTCAGAAGACATCTTACAGAGACATGGAGAAAAGTAGGATTCAATGTATGATAGAATAGAGAAGGATATCAAAGACATCCATTCGATCCGTGCAGTTTCTACTGCGTCATCATCAGAAAAAAGTGTAGAATTGGGGGATGAGCCCACCCAATTATGAAGAATAGCAGATACGACCAAGGCTCGACTCCGTTGATTCCAAGAAGAAAAGGAAGAGGGCATAGAGGCCTTAAAATAGTAAATGGAGGAGGCCTTAGAGAAACTTCGCATTGCGCAATAGAGAAATATGACATTATGGCGAAGTTCGAAGAGGACAAAGAGAAGATGCAAAAATAAAAAGACCAATTGCTTGCAGAGCAGACCGAGGTTAGAGAGGCAATAACGAGAGCACTTCACTCTGTGTTGAGCTTGGCATAGGAGGAGCTAGATTCCATTGAGATGCAAGTGGGGAAGCTTACTAAGCCCATTCAACATCTTCAAGCAAAAGTAATGGAGTTAGAAATCCAAGTAGTGCCGAGCACTCCGCAAGAAGTGTGCGATTAGAGGGACGAAGCTGCGAGGACCGCAGTAGGAAGAATTAGGTAATTGTTCTAAGAGTGTAAGCAATTAATTAATTGAAGTGTGCATACTTGTGAGTGCCTTAAAGAATATATGGAGCTGAGGAAACTAGAGGCAAACCTCCAAGAGGCGAAGCAATAGGCGTCCACCATACAAGCACAATTGAAGCTACTTACTATCGTTAAGAAGATGAAGAGGTCATAGTAGCAACACACAGTCCAGTAGCAGGTTACTTCCATCCAAATAAAGGTTATGTAAGGACAAGGCTCACAGCTATTCCAACTGGTTGCGACAATGGAAAAGCATCTGGAAGGGCTTGTTACTAAGAAAGTCATTCAAGAGTTCTCGGAGAAGGAGGATCTAGCGAAGAAACAAGTCGAGGTAGCTCGAGGTAATATAGAGGCCTTCAAAGCAACCCTTCCCAGATCTGAATGACTCGGGATGAGTCACATGTGAGTTTTGGGGGCCTGTTGGCCCTTGACCAAGTTTTGAGAGAGAATTGGTCACATTTGACTATTTTTGGGACTTCAATAGGCTGGTTGAAGATGGAACACCCAGGAGGAGCTGATATCGTGGGATATCACCTCGTTTTGGGGGATTTTTGGGATTTTAGGGTTTATATAACATCTATCGGATGTCGGCCCATGGATTTACCCATGTTTAGGCCATTTTTGTAATGTATAAATAAGTAGACAGGACTTAGCGAGAAGTCATTCTATTGGATTCATGAAATAATAAGTAGAGATTGCTAAGTGCAAAGAACAATTGTTGTCTTTTGTGCATACTATGTGTTGATACTTGCAGATCTAAGTGAAATTAATTATAAGTGGCTTTGTGCAAACAGATTGTGTAAGTTTTTGTGCCTTGACCTAATTGGAAAAGGAGGATCTGACGCGGTGTGTGAAGATCTCCTGTCCTTTGCGGAGTTAGCTCTGTTTCTTTGTGCACATGAGAAGAAAAATGTAGAAATCTTGAAGACTAATAAAGAACAATAAGATTTGGTGGACGTAGCCCCACATTGGGGTGAACCACGCATATCCTATGTTGATGTGCTTTGTGCAATGTTGTTCATATTGTTTATGTATTTATATGCTTAGTGTGGTATTCTTGATGTATGATAGATAGATATATGGATGCTTAGTTCTTATGTATGATAAATTCTAGATTTGATTTGATGTGATGTGCTAAATGATTAGATGTGCCCAATCTTGATTATTACTGCGCTAATATATAATAAGGATTTAACCTGTGATGTAAATAAGGTTTAAGAACTAATGCATTTTATTGGATAAGCTCTCTATTAAGTGATGTAATCACAGATTTATATCCCAGCTCAATTGTAGACATCTGAGTCCTGCAACCCCCCCCACCCCCAGCCTCTACCTCAGGTGAGACTTCATCTTCTTTGTAGGTGTTGCTGAAATGGTCGATAGTTAGAGTTTTGTTGGTGTGTTGTTGAAGCATTGAACCCTGGTTCTGTCCCTATGCCAAAAATACCAAGTTTCCATTCTCCCACTATCTATGATCACCTTGGATACTCTGTCTTTGGTCTTGCAAGCAATTCTCAATAAAATGTTCCTATGGATTGGTTCTTGTACCTCTTTTTCTAACTTTACGAGATATTTCCTTATCATGAGTGATCTTCCCTCTTCAACTGCTTCTTTCATATTCATATCCACATTCCTCTACTGTGCCTCAAAAATGTGAGCTTATATAACTCTTGCATTCTTCCTTTCAAGACATTCCCAATACACGTGCCATATTTTCCCACACGCATAACACTTCACTTCTCCTCTTCTATGTCTTTCTCTACCTCTTGGAAATTGATACCTTCCTTCAGAGTATCCTCCTCTATAAATTCCTCGTATATATTTCTGACTATTACATCCTCCATATTCTCCCCTGGATTTTTGGAACTTCTCTCTAGTGGTTCCTCTTCCTATGTTAGGAATCTTCCCCTTGTTTCTCTGACTTTGCTTCCTTGACATTTTTTCTTATGCTTTCAAGTCTACCTGATAAGAATCTTTTATAGTACTCATCATTATCATACTAATCTCATAATGTATTTCATACCTCAATCCATTAATATACCCAACACATTTCTTGTCAACATTCTACTTTTGTCCTTCTCTTATATTCAACCTATAAAATTCTTCAGTATACTCCTTCACCAACAAACCTTTCCAGCTCATATTCTGCAACCTTATGAACATATTTAGATGATAATCCTTTTCTATGAATTTAGCATTGATATTAGATACCATTCTATCCCAATTATTAAACTTGGACTTACCATTTCTCCTTCTGCCAGCTTGCAACTTCTCCCACCATAAAGTTGCATGTCCTTTCAATCTGGTCATCGCGTGCTTTACTTTATTTTGGTGATCAATCTCCTTATAGTCAAAATATTTGTCTAAAGAAGTTATCCAGTCAAGAAATTATTCTACATTCAAATTTCCTCCATACATTGGTATTACCATCTTTTTTCTAGTTCCCATCTTGACAACAACTCTTAGCAATCACTCCTCTCCTTCTCGTTCTCCTCTAGCTTCTTTTTCTTCTATATATTCACTTTCAACTTCACGGACATCACAAGACTCTGGTGCTCTCCTTATTGTTTTTCCATGACGTCCAACCTTACATGAAGTTGTCTCATTTCCTCCTCCATAGATTCATTGAATAAAGGTCTTTTCCTAATTCTACTTGGTGGAATGACTATAAATATTTATTGTCACGAAGCTTATTCCTGCTCTGATACCACTTGATGGTATGAGACAAAAAATTATTTTAGGCTCTAATATTCTCCTTCTCTACCTACTTTTTGTAAACACGGGTTGTTCTATAATACTACTTGATGAAAACCCCCCTTCCCTCCTTCGGGTCTCGTGCGATCTTCTGGTCTAGGATCAAATTACAGAAGAGCCGAAGTAGCTCTCGGGTCCTCACAGAACCCTTAAAATGATTACCACAAGCCTTTTATTTGTTTGAGGAAGTACACACAAACCCGTTGGGAGATTACTCTAAGCCCATTTCTCCTTTGAATCAAAACCACAAGTGCTAGCCCATTTTTCTTAGCGGGACCGCATGTGATCTCTTGCTAGAATCAGGAACTAACCAAGAGGTTCTATCCAGAGATCTAAAACTTTGGGTCTCCGAAGGATTTATGAACACAATACTCCACACCCAAAAAAAAACCTGGTGAGCCAGATGTAACTTAATACTAATCGATTACAAATGCTATGAAGTATAACCTCACTACTACATAGCCGATTATTCCACGGAATTTTTCCAAGCTTCCACTAGTTTCATCTCGTTTCATCTCTTTTTTTAAACAGGGTGGGATTTTCATTGTTATTGCCACGAAATTTCGTCATAATATCCATGAAAATATTATTTTAATTTAGTTGGGATTTTTGTCGCAACACTAACGAACTTTCGTTGCAATAACGACAAACATTTTCCCTATCTCATTTGTCGGTATTAACGGCGAGTTGACTATTTGATCCATATATACGTGACTTTAAGAAAATTTGTGACACAATTGCTATAGTTGCGACACTATTCTTGGCTTTTGTTTGAGCTGTTTATTTTTTCCGTCACCCACCGGTTGAACAAATCCAATTCTCTATTTACATAGCTCTGATTTTGAACTTGCAAGGTTAGTATGTTATTTTTTATTGTTGTACTCATTTAACTCGTAAATTTTTGTTCAAATGTCCAAATTTCATATAGCTTGTTTTTTCCTTGATAATATACTATAATATGTGCAGTACCATATTTCATGTCTTTTTGTTTTTGGATCTAGTTAGTATAATCTATGGAAAAGGGTATGTGGATTCCATAATATTTACGAGATCTTCCCATAATATTCACAAATTTCAAATAGAACTCGCATTATTTTCCACAGACAAAGAGATATAATGTATGAGTGTGGAAGATAAAATAGTAAATCAAAGAAGAAAACTGCAATTTCAACTTCTAAAAAGAAAAATTTGAGGAAGCCTCTAATTTCAATGAAAGAATCATAAGCTTACCAAATATTCAGGAAGAGACTATTCTAAAAGCTTCACCTCACCGAGAAAAATATTAATAACATTTCCCTCTTCCGCATAAATTCTTTTCTATCCTCAACATATTGTAATAAATAATTGGTAGGTTTGCATTAACATATCCTTATTAATGTACGAGAGGTCATCCATTATTTAAGCATGAAAAACAAAACCCAAGACTAAATATTATGGTTGATGTGATTGGGTCTGTACATTTTGCAAAACAAAATACGAGAATTTCCATCATTTAAGCATGCAAAACAAAACATTGTAAAACATTGTTAAAATTTTTGTAAATTTACAAAAGTCAAAATGCTTTTGACTTGCAATCGATTTTTATATTCCCTTCTTTAGGAGGGACTAATAAGATATATAAACACTAACCCTAAAGTTATGTTAGGTATATATGTCGTTATTATATAAAGAAAACATTTGTACACATATGACCTTATTATAAAGATGTTATCTATGTCATGATTAAGCACATAACAATCACTTTTAACTACAATCATCTTAGCTTATGGTTAGCCACCTTTAACTCTCTTGGCTTATGACTAAGGACCTTTAACAAATGAACTTATGATTATATACAATAGTCTTCCAATATAAATAAAGTATATTTGTTTCAACTTTCTCAATAAAATCCACATACCCTTTTTTGATATGTGATGTTGTTTCTCTAAAATTTTTATAATCACATGTAGTTCTAGATGTAGTGATTAAATTTAGTTTTTAGTTGATGTAACTTGTTTATATACTATTAATAAGGATCAGTATCTAAAATATAAAAAAATCATGCTGAAATCTATGATAACATGATAAAATCTACTAGTTAGACAATGAAAAATGAGAACATGCCAAAGTGTCTTAGAAAATAAAATTGTGACCACTGTAAGTAGCATAAAATTGTGACCATTGTATATAGATAAAAATCAACACGTCATAATTTAAACCAACCCAACCAAATTGTGGATGACAAGTGGTTGGCATTATTTTTTTAGTGGTGAATTTCAAAGATTGGCATTTTGTCTACAAAACAATTTAGAGGCTAGTGTATGGTGTCGAGTGATTCAATTTTGAGAAATTTTGACCACTTTCGATAAATGGTGTGTAATTATTTTCCATGGTTATTCAGTACACAATACTCTAAAGTACAAATTGAAGCATATCTATCTTAATAGTTAATCGATAATAAATAAAAAAGCATGTCAAAATGTCTTAGAAGAAATAATTGTAAGGATTGTAGGTCACTGTAAATAAACTTATCATAATTGAAAGGAGTAGCTAAAATATAAAAAATTGACAACTTAATGTTTGGTATGGTGTAGGTAAGACAGTTACTTGTTAGGACAAGGATTTGTCACAATGAATGAAAATGACATGAATCTTGCTCGGTTAAGAGCAGCATTAGAAGCGAGGGGCGATGGAAAATGTTATTGCCCTTGCTATGATTGCAGAGGCTTGCAAAAAAAAAGACTTTTAATAACAACCCAAAGACGTTGTAGGGAGAAGGGGCACACTGAAGGGTGTTAAGAATATCGTCCCTTGGTAAGAGGATTCAATATTTAATGTATTCTCTGTAATAATCAGTATGTCATGAATTTTAGTAATATTTCTTATCAGGGTTTTTATATTTTCTATACACACTAACTTTTCTACGTTGTTTTTAAATATATAGACGATGCCCCCAAAATGTCAACCTCCAAGGAGTTATTTGCCAAGTTCTATTAGAAATAATACTTTATAGGGAGATTAACTTCAAGATCAGAATATTGAAGCTGTTGATCAAGTTATTAATGATGATATGGATGGAAATAACGTTAGTGATTCAAATCGGGAAAATGAGATACATAGATTGATCCAGACACATTTGCTCCAATGGATGAGAACAACCAGGATGATAGTCATGATGTTGATCCTCTACTCAAGAAGTCATGTCAACCTCTTTATGAAGGCTTAACAACAAATATTTTATCTTATATATTTTTTTTGGTGAACCTAAAGGTTTTGAATGGTTTATCAAACACATGTCTCACACAGATACTAAGGTATTTAATTTGTTAATTATTTATGCCTGCATGTTCACAAATTCTTGAAAGGTTCAATTTTTTCCTATATTGCTATTGTTTTCTAATTTGTAAATTAGTATATTGGATGATATATTGATGATTAATATTGTTTACATTGACTTATTGTTTAGAATTTTGTAGATTGTTAGGTGATGTTTTATTACTGACGTCAAATATTTTTCCACGCACATATTAAGAAATATCTGTGATTATGAAAGAAATTGAAATGGACTATCAGGTTATTGATGCATGTCCTAATGATCATATCATATATTATGTACAATATGCATTAATAAATGAATGCTCACAATGTCAGATAACTAGATATCGAACCGATAAAGTGTCAAAGAAGGTGTCTCACAAAGTTCTTTGTTATATTCTGATAATTCCACGTTTCCAGCGGTTGTTCAGGTGCCAAAGTATAGCACAATTTATGGATTTCCATGCAAATAACAAAAGTCTATACATGTGCTTCGAATGCCTGCAGATGGTTCTGCAATGAACAATATCAAAGAAAAGTGGGCAATTTTTAAAGAAGAACCTCGTAATGTTAGACTTACGTTGGAATTTGATGGTGTCAATCCATTTGGAGAGATTCATTCTACGTACTCTGTGTGGCGTATTTTTCTTATAAATAACAACCTTTCTCCCTGGATGTCTGTAACAACCCTCCTAGCTAAGGATGACTACTCAGTCAACTGGTGAATTTTTTTTTTCTTTTTGTTACAGTGCGTGCGCGTGTGCAGAAGAGACATCCCCCTAGACTCTATGTCAACCTTGAACCAACAGGACGCAAGTAAGACGGTCACAATCCAGACGACCCGACATGGCATAACTACGACAAGAAGCAATGCCCCGAACAAGAGGCGGTCAACAAAG